>PNEQ01043821.1:0-50000 GCA_003012365.1 Medauroidea extradentata
AAAAAAAAAAAAAAAAAAAAAAAAAAAAAAAAAAAAAAAAAAAAAAAAAAAAAAAAAAAAAAAAAAAAAAAAAAAAAAAAAAAAAAAAAAAAAAAAAAACCAGCAATAATAATTTCGGAAGTCGACAAAATATACACAAACACAAAGCATAGCCACAATTTTCCTACTCAAGTTCTTCCAAAATAACAAGGGTGCCGCGATTCCGATTCCATCGTAACATTCATTTTCTTGCCCACAAAGGTTTTTTTTTTTTTTTTTAATTCCTTTGTGCTTCTGAAGCAATGAGAAGTATCACTGTGGCAAGTATTCGTCGCTTGGACAGACTTATGTTGTGGAGAAAATTTTCTTTACAAAACAAGACAAGCAAGCCAGCCAGTATCGTGTGCAGCAGAAACTTGTAACGCACCTAGTATATCGGCTAGTAACCTACCCAGTAAAGTAATTAGTAAACATTCTAGTAAGCTAACTAGTTGGATATATTGAATCGTGTGCGGCGGGCTTAAGTTAAGGCGGGTGACTAGTTTAAGGCGTGATTAACCCGAACATTTGCATTGTTTGGAACAAAAATGGCGGCATCTTATCGTTTAATTTATCACGACGTGTATTTAAGGCAATTCGAAAAACGTAAAATAAAACAGCAGAGAATGCCGTTTTCTTAAATTATATCCTAACAATGTCAGAAAACGTTCTAATGAATATAAATTATGTTGTCTTTTAGGATTTATTTTACCATAATGTGTTATATTTATGATGTTAACACATTTCTAAAACAATTTAAATGCAACATTAGTATGTCTTTTCTATTACGAACTCTTCTCCGTTACTGCATGTATGTTGTATTTTGACGCAACTGCTGTTACACCTAATAATATTGACAATTCCCGAAGGACAATTCACAAGCAACATAACAAAAAAATACTTCAGCAGACGATGGAATGAGAATACGACGCTTGGCTAATCGCCATGGCAACGGAAAGTTTTGCGATGTTACCAAACCTTTCACGTGTCTTAAACTGTAACTAGTTAGTCACTGCTAATCATAGTCTAAAGTTACAATAAAATTGCTTCTGAATACGATTTGTTAGCAGTTCTTAGTCGCGGGTTTAGTCGTGGTCTAGTTAATCTATACTTAGACCAGGTTTAGACGAAATGTTTCTGAATACGGACCCAAATATATGACGGCGTTGTTAACAGTTTAGGTCTCGGAAGGCTACTGACCTAAACTACAGAAAGTTAGTGATACACGTCCCTGCAACGTTGCTAGGACGTCACTGTGACGTTTTGCAACATATCTGGGACATTACATTTTTTGGTGCGCGACGTAGCTGCAATGTTTATGGAATGTTATCATGCTGTATGGGTTATATATTTTTTTAAATTAGCAACAACTTTCGTTTTCAATATATTTTTCTATCTTAGCCACGGCTGTAGAAGAACAGGTCTGGACACTCGCCTGGAAACTTATCCCCCTTGTTGTTTGACTGCAGTTCACCACGTTACCAATAATGCTATTTTTTGGCGCTGTAATCAGGCGATCGGTCTCAAACTCCGCCCACTACCCACCCACTAAGATAAACAATTTATCAAAACATATTTTTTGACGTGGGCGGGGATTGTGGTTTGGTGTTAATTTCTACCAGACAGCTCCGCTACAGTAAAGCTCAATTTTCCCGTGCAATGGTGGCGTGCGCTGAACATGTGCCCGGTAGCGCCAGCCCATTATTGGAGAACGGACACTCGGAGAGAGAGACTCTAATTTACAGGGCCATGCGGCCAACACTTACCGTAGATACTTACGCAGGGGTATCTTTTGGCGATCCCCACGCCCGTAGCACAGACAAAGCACAAAGAGAAAACACCCTACACAATACACTGGGAAAGTGCGTGTTATAGGTCCCATGCCCTGAAGGCAAGCAAATAAAATACTTACCTCAATGTATGACAAATTTATTGCACAACACCGTAATCCATACACAATTCAAACATGGTGGTGCTATAAGCAGTCCCGTTCCTGAACCCGACCGGTAGGCTATGCTGTGTGTAAAAACACCATGTGGGTGAAATAGAATTTAAGTTAAGCCCCTGGGCGGATGAGTCGCAGGAGTCGAGAGGCACCTACAGGCCAATGAAAATTAAATTAAATGTTCCGTGTAGTTAAAATTTATGCTATTGATATACTATGGTCAACACAAGTCTTGAAGGGCCCAGAGTGACATGCGTAGGACTGCCTCGTTCCGCCGCTAAGCACCGACTGTCGATTCCTTCCCGCACCAGTGACCTCGTCTGGCCGAGCGTGGGAAGCAACCGCCGAAACACAAAATACAATTAAAAACAAAGGGGGTGAAGGCCTAAAACACTTGTGAAATTCTGGCTTGCTGGTTAATGTCCCAAATTTGTTTAAGGAGAAAGTTTTATGATTTTAAATTTCTTGAGATTTTAGTATATTTTATATTTATGTGACATGGAAGAAAACTGACAATTCAAAAATTATTTAAATAATTAACTGGACATACAAAACACTACAGATGCTAATTGAAGGTTGAATTAATAATAACACTTTCAAAAATAAACATAAAAGACTTGGGCGGCAAGGTGGGCTTCACGAGCGAGTCCAACTTGCCCACGAGGCGCATGGGTGTTTCCACTGTTTTAAGGTTAAACACGAAAATAAACTGAATTATGAATTTAAATGAACAACAATGTTACCAGTGGCCTCTAAACACTGCTACCTGGTGGTGGCGTAACCCGCGTTGACGTAGCTAGCACGGGGATCTTAAAATGACATGTGTTCATTCAAAGCTATTTTACTGGAGTTTACGTTAACGGGGCACTTTCGTACCAAGAAACGGTAGTTCTCATAGGTTGCCGCACACACTGCACGCACCCGACGTCACGGATGTGCATGTGGTTGGGCACTTTCCAATATGTGGAGGCGGTAGTGCCACCTCTGCCGTTCCGAAACAGTGGGCATGGTGCGCACGACGGGCTACGTTGGTAAAGGGACAAGAGTGTCGCGCGTAATTTTTATCAATTTATGAAATACTTCCTTAGCTCACAATTTTAAAGAATGGCTTCAGTAATCTTTATTTACTTTATAATGTTAACAATAGAAAATAAGTGGGCGGAGTTTGAGTCCGACCGCCTGGATTACAGCACCAAAAAGTATAACATTCTCGGTAACTTGACGAACTACAGCCAAACAACAAGGGGGTCAAGCAAAATACATTGGTAGATAGGCGAGTGTCCAGACCTGTATTTCTACGACCGTGATCTTAGCCGATGATAAGGCATAGAGCATACAATGTTGTACATTTTAAGTACGATATTAATAAAAAGGTTTTCATTAATTTGATTTGTGGAGTAAATTAACTTGTTTATAAATTCACACACAAACTTTAGTTTTGTTACATTTAATAGTTCCTTTAAGTCATTTTTGCATCCTAGTATAACTGAATGTATGAAATGTAATCAGAATCTTTCAAAATTATATAAAAATTGACGCGGGTCGTTCCACAACTTTCTCTCTCTGAGCCCGTCGTGCGCATCAAGCCAACATTACGGAACGGGCCGAGTGCCATACAGCCACGGCATATGGGAACGCACCCGGCCACGTGGGCACACGAGGTAGCAGCGTCCAGACGCCACCCCCGCGAGGCCGGGTGCCACCAGCGTGTGTGTCAGCTCAGCAGAAATACCGGCAAATGGTAGGAATGTGCCCCCTTGACGAGAAGCGACGTAATTTAACGTCAAAGTTGGAAACCGTGTAAAAGCCCTCCCGTGCTTTTCCCGTCAAGGGGAGCTATGCCATTCACCAGGAAATAATATAGAGAGGCCAGGGGTAAGTGCGTTTTATGTGTACGGTGCCTCCTCGCAACTTTGTCGTTTTTAACCTTTATACCAGTGAAACACCCCTGCGCCTCGCGACAACTTGGACTCACCCACGCAGCCAACTTGCCGCCCAAATAATTACATGTGTTCTCCCCCAAACAGTTTCACGTTCTATTTGTTCTGTAATTGCCAGTGTTGTGTTACAATTATTTCTATTCAAATAACGTCCAAATTCAGTGTCTATGTTTTTAAGTGCCGTCTGGTTAAAAATTTCATATAATTGAAAATTACGTAAACTTTCGACAAACTATCCCATTATACAAATTTGGGACTCTAACCCTCAAGTTGTGCTATTATAAGTGTTTTGGGCCTTTGCCCCTGTTTAATTTTGTAATTTTGTGTTTTCCGGCGAGTGCTTCCCGCGCTTTGGCGGCACGACATCATGCACGCGGGAAGGACTCGCCAGTTGGCATTACGCGGTGGACTGGGACGGTCGACGTGCTAGTCACTCCGGGCCCTTTACATCTTTGTATAATCAGTAGCGTATCAAGAGTTAGTCTTTTTCGTCTGGAACATTTTCTCTTAAGTTTTGCTGGCCCGGAGGTGTACCGTCATCCCAGCAACTCGCATTACCTAATTAATATTTTTCACTCATGTGGTGAATTTTCATACAACAGCATCGCTCACCGGTCGGGCATAGGACCGGGTCCGCTATTTGCGCCACCAGTGTTGTATGTTGGAGTATGTAGCTTTACCAATAAATACGATTTTCCAGATTACAGGTGCGTATTTATTACTTGCCTCTTCACGGCCATAAAGGCGCGGGACCCTTCAACCCGCTTACCAGTGTTCTACCTACAGTGTGTTATGTGTGTATTTTCTACCTAAGTGCTACGGGCGTGGGGAACGCCATAAGATTCCCCTGCGTAAGTAATCTAGCGACGTAGAGTGGGGAGTGTTCTGCAACGCCACGGCCGTCGTACACGTGGCCCTGAAACTTAGAGTCTCTGCTCTCATGAGTGTCCGTTCTCTCTTAACGGGCTGGCGCACCGGGCAAACAACACTTAATCACAACCCCCGCTCACTTCAAAATTTTAAAATTGGTTGATGGCCGATGATCGGCCTCACATCTTGTGCCTTTGCCACCCAAAATGTTGTAGCTGTGTCTTCAAATCCTGGTTCCGATGCTCTGTGGGGTTTGCACGCACATAATATATCAGTGTGGTGTGGTGGTAGATGCTCCACTTCTTGCATTCATCGCTCCACTTGTTGTCTGTGAACTGCAACACATTATACGTAAGCAGCACCTTAGGGTAGCCACACCGTGCACAAAATTGGTTTTTGACAATTTGGATATTGTTCTTCATTCGAGTGCTCGGGATAGCATATGCTTCGACCCATCTGGAGAACATGTCCATTACAACAAACACTAATCTTTTTCCGCCTACAGATCGAGAGTATAGACCTATGACGTCCACAGTGTCAAATTCGAGAAAGCTATCATGCATGCATGGCTGTTGCTGTTATTCGACATCAGCCTGCCGGGACTTGAACTTGTTTCAGGTCTCGCAGTGTCGCATCTAGCATTGCAATGCACGGGTTACCCCAAAAAAGTAGAATAGACTGTTGATGTTGTGTACTGATTGGCGTGCTTCTGGGTGTCCAGCGAAATTTCTGTCATGGGCGGGAAATGCTGTGTCGTTTACATGGGGGTACAAACAGTCTTCATTATCCATCCCGCATAGGCGAGGGGGCGCATCTCAACACTGCTGTCAACCACTCGCCAGTGGCTCACCACTCAATTTTATGGTAATAACTTGCTTGTAGATGTTAATGTTTGTCTCACTTGATTCAAAGATCAGCTGGTACAGCTGTGCATATTCTGAGTGTGGCCGAGGCAGCAAAATGTCTTCCCACTCTGTGACGTCAGCACACGGCGCATATGACAGCATGTCGGCCAGCTGATTGTCGTTTCCTGCAATGTGCTTGGCCTCGAAGTCGGACCATTTTGCGATCTTGGTGCGGGATTTGTGCATGGACTGTAGCCACACTAGGCATCTGATGAACCTTTGGTTCTCGAGATATGCACAGTAGTAGCATTTCATTGCCCAAATGGCTGCTAGGGACTCCTTCTCATTTACGTGGTACCACCATTCTGTTGGTCCAAATGTCGCGCTAGAGTAATCGATGACACACATTTAACCAGATTGATACAGTACCAAACTGATCCCATCTTAACTTGCGTCAGTTTGGAGGTACAGTAGATGCTGACAGTCATATTGCACCAAAGACTCACACTGGTCGAATGCGGTCTTGGTGACCCTGAACGCTTGGTCTGCTTCGGTGGTCCAGTGGTACCATTTCTGTGGTGACAACAGTGTGGATAGTGGTGCTGTTATGGTAGCGAAGTTTTGGATGTGCTAAAAAAAATCCTTTTTATTTAGCCAAAGAACTTATTCAATTGGTTCCTTGTGGCTGGCAGCTGGCCCACCTCAGAAAGATGTGGATATTCGGCATTTTGCTCTATCTCATTTCGCTGACCAAGTGGTCAAGAAACTCGATATTAACTTTGCCAATATGGCAATATTGCACCGCAAAATTCAGCCCAATGATGACAAATCATTCCAGGACAAGCAAAGTGGATGAGATGCTCTTTCCACATGTTAGACCATATCGGCACGTCATTAAAATATGTCAGCGTAAAATCTTCAGCAAGTCCATTCTTCACCTATACCATCATCAATTGGAATGTAGCAGGTGCTCCCTTCAAAACCAAACAGATGAGCATAAAACTGATATTGGCTGCCATCGGGGGCAGTAAAGGATTTTTTTCTCCAGGGTCCTGCCGCACCAGAACTTGCCAGTAACCACTTCGCATATCTAGGGAGGAAAACGCCTTAGTATGGCCAATGATGGTAAGGGTGTTACTAACGCTGATGCATGGTGGTACCAAGTTTTCTGTTGGAAGGTTGATGCATCTTGGGTCCACACAGAATCGTTACATACCATCTTAATTAGGCGCAAGTGTTATCTGAGAGTTGTGTCAGTAATTTGCAGGCTCGCTTACTCCTTTAGCAAGCATTTATTTGATTTGTTCTTTAATAGTTTTGGCTTGATGAGGTAACTTACATAGCACATAATCTTGCAGCAATCCTTGTTCTACCCTTGAGTTTGACTAGCTTCGCAAGCCTATCAAAATATGTTTGATGCAAGCTTGCAGCAAGTAATTCATCTATGGCTGTCCATAGCTTGCTTCATCTTACATAACACATGCTTGTAGCAAGCTCTCTGAAATGGAAATAATGGAATATCATAATTTCCGCTTGAGTATTCTATGAGTTGTTTTCTTATACGCTTGTGTTTTACGCGCGCATGTTGCTGCGGCTTTCTCAGAGGCACTTTATAAATAATTCTCTGCAGAATTGACTTTTTCAAAGGTAAGAGATAAAACAATAACATATATTACAACGCATGGTTGGATGATGAAATCCGAATTTGTAATGGACTAACCAACTGAAGGCATAACCTTCGGGGCCGATTCTCGAGCATGATTATGTGTCTTTAGTTTTCCTTACGGTTTTTCTAGGCATTTAAAAATGTTTCTCGTAAAGCTATTCTTGAGTAAAAATGATTTCCAAATGAAGGAATTCCACATGGAACAATTTCACTGGCTTCTATGTAGGCGATACTTTGCTACAGTTTCACAGTAGATTTGTGAATAGTGGCGGAAATGACTGTGTTTTTGGTTTGAATTCCGAAATTGGTATTGTGCTTTTAGACGTAACGATAGAATCTGTCTTAAGAAATACAATGTTCACTTGGTGTATATATATTAAATAAAAGCTCAAGCAGTAAACGTGTACTTATTAAAAGAGGTTATGGAGCCTACTGTAACAAACCTGCTCTTGTCAACCTACATAGCAAACAAAACGTTTTGCAAGCTTGCAGCAACCTTGTCATGACAAGGATGAAAGCTTGCAAAAACTTTGACATGGCAAGGCTAAAAGTGTCTAATCTCCACTAAAAAAGAAGCCTGCAACAGGTTTGATGCGACAAGCTTGCGGCAGGCTTAAGGCGACAAGCTTGCTGCGGGTTTTTTTAGTGGAGACTAGAATTATTCCTGCAAATTTGCTGTATGCTTTCAGCATTGCCATGTGAAGGTTGCTGCAAGCTTTTTTGCTATGTGGGAAATAACCTCTTGGGGTTGTGTAGATGGGTTTCTTTACTGTCAAGTCGATATCACAATGGTGCATCTCAGGAGGTCATTAACAGCGAATATTTCGCGCCTTTTATCTAACAGTCGTTGAGAAGCAGCTCGGTAAGCTATAGGCACAATGTTAGAAATATCTTCCAACTTAACAACAGGCGCAGGGTCTCTTGATTTCGCTTCTATACTGTAAACTGTTCCACGTTCAATTGTGCCGAAGTAGGTTTGTCTCGCTACAGGCTCGACCACAGTTTTTTGTTCCATGAGCCAAGGCAGGCTTAGAATGTCAAACTCCGTTAACTCAGGCGTAACCAAAGTTGTTATGGTTTCGATGTCCATGATGTGTAAAAGGACGTTGACTTGGCATATCGCTTGGCACTTTGTTCTTCGGCAGCTAACTGAACTGATTGATTGACAGGTGTAATATCTTTGGGGTGAATAAATTCCGGTCTGATAAAACTGCGTGAAACTGAAGTGTCAAGTAAAGTAGAGAAGTGGAGATTGTTATCACATATGGTAATTTTGATTGCGGTATGGTGCTTGCTATAGATCTGATGGAGAAAAGCATGCTGTGGTGTCTGAATTGTGTTTACTTCTGCTCTGGGGTTAGTGGTGACATCAGGTCCCATTAACCCACTCGCCAGTTTCACGACTAGGACTGCTCAGTGTTGCCATCTCGTTTAGCACCGATATGTGTGTTCGTCAATCTTTGTGCCAGTGCATCTGATGTCGGGTCAATAATGACACAAATATTTTGGTAGCTGGCTGAAGTCAAGCTGGTGTGGCGATTTTTTCGCAGTGTGCACATGACTCTTATTATGAGTGTCACTCTCATACCCGTCAGTGGTTGCAATGCGTCCCACTCCAACAGCGCACAAGATCTGATGAATTCTTCCGGTTCATATGACAACGACACAAGCTATGCGCGGAATTCGGGACTTGCATTTTCGATACAGTGAGCACTTAATGCACACTGAGGGGAGGTTTGTACTTCCATAGACGTGATCTGTGAGACACAAATGTAGCCAATATTTCGTCCTCTTGTAGTTGAAGTGCAAGACGACTCTGCACTTGCTGTGATGTAAATGCCTCCCTGTAATGAGACCTGGAAATTCCACGGAACTCGTCGTTTACGGCACCTTGTACACTGTCATGCCGGACTATCACTTACAAGCTTGTCCTATCAGTTGTTTTCCTATGCACTATGGCCACTCATCTTCACTCAAGTAGTACGTGTGTAGTCGGGTTGTGTAATTGTCGAGAAAGGCCTCTGGGTCCTCTGAGTCAAATTAGCGAATGTTGGATGTCTGAAATTGCAGTGGAGTCGGCACAACAGGTCATTGGACCAGTGTTCGTATTTGCGCGCTATCGTGTAGAAGCTCGATGCCCTCATAAACTTAAGCGGTACTAAAACATTTTGAACTACCGTGACTGTTGTCTGTGGTGTCGCAAATGCTGCTGGGTTGAGGGCCCCTGAAAAAAAAATTTGAGAAATCTGCAGGATTTTATGGGTGTTGACATGTGGCAGCAATGAAGCCAAAGCACAAGAAACCACTTCCGACTAATGTTTGGCGCTCTTCTGTTACCAGAGAATCCACATGCATGGCCAGCTTACAATACTTGCATGTTAACGTCTCAATCGTGGTTGTGCGGCAGCATCTCCAGTCACCTGTGTAGTTAATCGTGGTTGTGCGGCAGCGTGGACACCTCCAGTCACCTGTGGAGTTTTGTGGGACGGTGATGTCATCTGAATGTTGATACTGTGCTGTCACCGGAGGTTTCACGGTACCCTGCCCCTGAAGCTGTTGCGCCAGTGCAGCCCCCGCGCTGCTTGTGGTGACATATTACCTGTCGCACTGGGTAAGTCTCGCTATTGTCCGACTATTTCCACAGCCGATAGACAACTCTCATGGAATTTCTCGGTGCACACCGTACACTGCTGCATTGCGAACATATCAGACTGCTCACACATCATTCTTCCTCCTGTCACTGAATGTAAGATCATGCTTGAGTTGCGGGTTTTGCATAGCACACTAGCATGTAGCCACACCTGGAACATTTCAGCTGTCCCCTTCCTTCTTCAGCCCTCATTGCATAGACATCCAAGTTGGGGCATCATCGGATGCTGCCTGTAGCAGAATGTCACGGTTGTCACGGAAAAGGTTGTGTGTGTACTAGTGCTGTAGTAACAACGTCACCTGGCATCTGGGATGTACTGGATGTTAAGGTAAAAGTTCAAGACATTCGCTGCACACATGGACGATGGCTATATACCAACTGTGGTATCGTATACCATATCGCGAAAGTGCAGGAACATGCGCGGCGCAGAAGATAGGCTTATTCCATTGAGGTTTCTGGCCTCGTCGTGGCAGACTCCCTTCGCACTGTACAGGAGGGGAGGAAGCCTCGGTGATCGATACTCTGTGGAGGGGAAGGTTATCCCTAACACTTGTATGCATCTGGACGCCGCCACCTCGTGGAAAACACGCCGTTAGGTGTGTTCCGATATGCGGAGTTCCATGTCATGGTGGAGGTACATTTGTAGTTCTCCCCAGTCAAGGGTATCGTGGTGCTTGGCTCTGATATCTTAACGTTATAGGGTGGTACAAGCAAATTGGTGCATATTTAGGAAAATAATTTAAAAAGCCCAAAATTTGCACTATGTAGATTGGGCCTTCCTTAATGACATACTAAAAGTTCCATACCATCGCAGTTGGTACTTCCTTAAAATTGAGAAACATTTAGTTGGTTATGTAATGAAGATCAGATTTTACAAAAATGGCTGCTTGTGAGAAATCGGCCAGTCCTAGAGATTTGTGGTTTTGACCTTACTTGTTTCTAATGAGAAGAAAAATGTGGAATATTGTGATATTATTACACACCACTCAGACAAAAAGTAGAAAAAATAGCTGTCCCTAAAACAAAGGCTTTCCACCAATACATATACCAGTAACATAATGGGTACATTATTTACGCATAAAAACAAAACTTATCTCAATTATACGTAAATTAGTAGTAAAATCTAGTACTTTTAACTTTAAACATACTGTACTGTATGAGACTTCACGACCTGGTTTGAGCAATGTACCATGGGACAACCATACACTAACACGACTGCATGTTTGTTAACAATTGTGTTTTCTATGAAATCAGTCAACATATTTATGTTGTTGTGACTGGAAACGTGTGTACTAATGTTGATAATAATGTAAACCTTTAAAAAGGAATATTTAAAATATTTATGTGTAACCATCTGTAGACAATCACCGACGCCGACTCAGTAGGAAACAAGTTGCATTCCACATCCTCGACATCGTCCACACATTGTTCATCCAGTAAAGATAGTGGCTGTGTTACTTATCTTCTGTCACTTACGCTCCATTGACACAATCATAATCTACACAACGACCACACATTGGTATGCACTTTTTCGCCATCCCCATTGTGGCAGCGACCAGATGGGATGTGTACAGGTACACGACTGTAAGATATGGAAGGTGAGATTTTACATGAAACTGGCATATTATATTTTCAAAAACATTAGCTGGATTGTAGTTTTAATGGGCACCATCCCAACATATGTGGCTGGGAACAAGTAGAGCAGAAAATTTATCTCAGGGTGGATGGTTCTCTTGGCAAGTTACCCTCAACGACTACGTGGGTCAGGAGACCCACATGTTGATCACAAGTTATGATTTAAGACATACAAAAACACTATGGAGACAGGTGGAATGACAACACATGAAATTTTGAACACAGAATTTATTTGTCCGTCTTGATACTGACGAAGTGTGGGTGCGAAGGAAATAGAAGAGTGGGAAAGGTGATAACAACGACTCGGTAGATGAGTCTGACAGGATGTGTGTGGCATGGTTAGGGGAATAAACAGACTAGCAGGGAGAACTGAGACATGGATGGTGGGAAATGGTACACGACGGAAGCCATGGGAAAAACCACTCGAATGATGACAGTGAATGATCCAAGGGTCGACAGGCTGACGATTACAGGGCAGGCTACATTACCAGTTGGTTCTAGCACCCTCCATACATGAATTTTTCGGAGATATGTCAGGGACAGTCTCAATGCCACAACAAATTTGGAATTGAAACACACTAAGCTTCACTAGGGACGGGGCGAGCAACTACAACTTTGATAAAAGACGGGGATCAATTTATGTGGTATACTCACCATAAAGAAGCAAAATAACTGGATTACACAGAAAGCCAGTACCAGTGGAGTGGATCTGTAGCCGTAATCCATCCAGTAGGTGACACGGGTAAATAGCACTAAGCTAATGGTGAAAATTACAGTATCAAAATAAGCCCTTAGATGCAGCGGCCGGCAGAGGTAAGGAGCCTTGGGTCATAAACCATAAAAAAGGTTATAGTAAATAAAAACTTAACTATTGAAAACTGAAATGATTGTAACAAACTGGTTAAGGACCTGGAGTGGACTGACACATCCATCTTCTCTTAGTATCATGCACCGACTGACTCCAATGGCGGCCTTCAATGCCAAGCGTAGCCCTTGAGAGGGTCTGTATTTTAGTGCCACAAACTAGTCCATACACATAAACACTCAATAAAATTATACAAAATTATACCATAAGCAGTAGAATAAAGTGAAAACATAGGTAAAACATAAGCAGGTAAGCATAAAAATTTTAATAAAACAGGTTTCAGTAGAATTAAGAAAAACAGATGGTGGTGCTACATTCAGTTGAGCAACGACGTAATACAAAACACGACTTACCTCGGTCACGTGCACATAAAAACTGACTGGCCCAGACGGTGGTTGGTTTAACGCGCCAGCAGTGCCCACATGTGGAAACAACATAAGCACTCATTTAAAATGAACAGACTCAAAAACCTTAAAAACCAGCAAGGTTCAAAATAAAAGAAAAATATTAATGTTTCTAGAAAGCAAGAAAACACTTTACAATAAATACCTGAGTGTGATGAGGGTGTGAGGCTGATTTAATATTGAATTTAGTAAAATATGTTATGTTTAGAACTCGTTGGAATGCCTGAAAAATATACAAAACATTTTGTACCTAACCGACTCGGCTGTTCCACATCTCTGTTCAGGAAGTCAAAATCAAAATAATATAAAACGCTTACTCTCCTGTAGTCCATAGTACAAGTCATACGTGTTGAGATTTAAATCACGTGCTCTTGCTGGTCACTTTGCTTTAATTTTGCTATTTTATTTTACCAGAACTTCACTGCACTGCAATACATCGCTCTCTCTGAGGGGGGGTTGGGGGGGGGGGAATTGATAGCCTGTTGCTCGGCATGGGCGTGTTTTGGGTTTGGGCTTAAATGGAGAGGATGTACGACGTAAACTTGAGACCAGCTCTTCGACATGGGCATGCATGTTAGCGATCCTACGCGTAGTTACAGTTTATTTGTTTCATGATTATTTCGGATGCAGCATTTTAAAGTGTTGGTACAGGAGTACGTTCACCATTGACGATATTCCAACCCTACTCACTAGGAGGATAACGGACACCTTGCCACAAATGCATTTGCAGGTATACTCAAAGACTGTCGGTGGAAGGACTGAAAAACCAAACCGTTTGTTTACAGTCTAAAGCCCAATAGTTGTCAGATACAGCTGGTCCTCGTAGTTTAGTCGGTTAAGTGCCGGTTTACAATGCAAGAGGTCCAGAGTTCGGTTCCCTGCTCGACAACTGAAGTTATGTTGTCCCTTCGCCTCGCTTCACCATCGTTGGCTCTTAGACCTCGTTGTTTAAGGGCCGTAAAACCCCCTCACCACAACTTTTCACATACAACTACAGACATGTCTTATTGAGGGTTTCATTATGGTTCTCACGATAGAGCGAGACCACAAAAGCTTCACCTGCAGGCGATCATCCTGTGTATTTCTAGTAGCACTGAGACATGGTCGTCTTGAGTAGAAGACCGTTGTCTTGAATATGGCAACGCTACATCGGAGGCCTGCTGCCAGTCGCTCATTGGCTGCCCTAGTCAGTGTAGACGTGTACACGGCACTAAAGCTGCATCTACACACATTGCAGGGACTAGGATAGCCAAGAAGTGACAAGCAGCAGGTCCCCTATGCAGTGTTGCCACATTCAAGACTCCGGCCTTCTACTAAAGACGGCCATGATTGAGAGGATCAAAATGTTTACGGATATTAGATTTCTCAATTTCCTTGAATACTTTTACCTTTCCGACCCTGAAAGTAGCAGATGTAATGTCGCAATCAGACATAGTATGCACAAACATACATACTTTGTCATGTCACCAAGGTTACTTTGAAGAACTCTGCTGGTGAACAGTTTTCTTGATCCTAGCTTATTTTCAAAAATCGCTTCTTCAATAACTGTTCGTATGACAAGGACATCTGCATCTGCTGCTGCCTTCTGGATATCGTGGCCAGAGTTGCTCAATTAACGTGACTGCATCGGTATTATTATTGTTCGCGTATTTCCCACAAATTGATGTTGATCAGCGATAGCGTGAGCTTCCAAACTTACAGCCACTGTTTCTGAAGAAATCCTTGCTCTGCGTCTCATGTGTTCCACGTCTTTAACGCATGTCTCATAACCGTCAAGCAGAACAAACACGCCTAGCCCGTAAATACTTTTGTTCTAGGCAAGCAGCTCTGTCACACCTCTTTGTATGTGCAATCTTTTGTCCAAATGACATGATTTAGAAGATCACCCCCATCTATAACAAATGTAGACTCCGATGGTTTTTTGTCCGCTGGTGTAGTTTTCTTTCGTATTAATGGGATAATTTAGATTTGGAACCAGGATTCCTTTAGGTATTACTTTCAAAAGAGATGGAGGAAGAGTTGTTAGTTCATACCACAGAGATGGCTACAAGTCTATTCCTCGCCACCACAGTGCATTCTTTCAATGTTCAGTGTACATGCATTTTACATCCGAATTGTAGTTAAAGCTTAAATAGAATTTACCATTACGCTTTTACAGTTATATGGTTTTAAGAATTCCAATTGTTTTAATTTATGTATACTTATCATATTTTCTGACAAGGAGCTATTACCTGTTTTAACTAAGAACCTGCGTGGAAAATACATAGTTAACCTATCACGTAAGTACTGAGGCCAAAGTGTTCGATTCATGTTCGGTATCTAATCCAACCCTTATTAAACCTTAATAACCCACAAATTCAGTTATTTAAAATAAAATACAACTCTAAGTCATTTCACACGTGTAAAATATTTACACTTACATAATATTTTCTGATATTCTGATTTACTATCTGTAACTTCTAGAGTTAGTTTTTTTTTTTTTATTTGATAAAACTAATTGCTGCTTAACATAAACTCAGTTAATTTAGTGATTGTTTGAACGTCATATTATCAACTTATAAGACAAGACTTTTTATTTACAACGAAATTTTCTGTTACTTCATTCATGCTTTTCAACTGCATGTGCTTGTTGTAACAACTTTAATGGAAGCATCCGCAGAACGCTATTTAATCCAATTGCTGCATGTCTGAGCAATTTAAAGTGAAGTACTCACGCATGGTGATTAATATATCCTACTAAACTGCTCAATTGTTCATACTTAAGACCTCTCTCTTTAGTTTTGTAGTGGTTTCGAAAGTAGTTTTTTAAATGCAAATTTATACATATATCAGAAATTCATTCGTACAGCTATAACACTTATGTATAATTAATTGTGTCTGAATTTTTATGTTTCAATACACCGAACGAAGTTTCAGATTTTTGCCCCTGAACTATCACGGTTTTTGCTGTCAAAATAAGCAAAAATGAAGCAAAATAATTTTTTTCTAGCAAACGGTACATTATTAAAGAAAGTAATAACACTCTGGCAAAATGGTGTGTCCTATGACTACAGAATCTCACTTTTTTTTTTCAAAGCATTTGGTTAAAAAAAAAATTTGAGTTATTTGCAATTGTTTGAAATAAATGAAAGATCGTGGTCTTAACATTGGTTACAAGTTTTTCTATAACGTTTCTCACGTATAACATTAATATTGTTGGTCATGTATTAACATGCTCTTCCTTATACTTTACTAATTTCTTTGCGAGTATTGTCGCTAGAAGTCACAAATACCCACGTAGTATGCATTAAATATTTTAATTTCACAAATAATTTTCCTTATTCATAAACATTT
Organism: Medauroidea extradentata; assembly: GCA_003012365.1. Classification (NCBI taxonomy): domain Eukaryota; kingdom Metazoa; phylum Arthropoda; class Insecta; order Phasmatodea; family Phasmatidae; genus Medauroidea; species Medauroidea extradentata. Next base: position 16,172 of record PNEQ01043821.1, read on the forward strand.
AATTTATAGCCATTTTCAGTTACGCGAAGTCGCGTGTTTCTAGCTTAGTTGCTGTGAATACTGAGTATTTAAAAATTACGCGTTTTTAGGGAAATATCGTTCTAAAATGATGCTTTACGCCGATGGAGGTATGAAACATTTTGTGCAGCAACTTGTATTTAATATAATTCTACTCTCAGAAAATATTTTATTGCATAACCAGATCGCAGATTACTTGTACTTATCTAAAAGAAGCACTTTAGAATTTTTATGACACTGTGTTTTAGTTATCTAACTCTTTTAATGATACGTAAATTCAATTTCTTAGTACGTTAACTGTTTAGCGTAGCATATACGCACAAAACAACTTGACCCCTTGTCTACATAATGTCTTATTATGGGGTTTACACAATTAAAAACCTAAGCATTAGACCTTAGAATTTTTCCAACACATTGATCTGAACCGATAAAAACACGATTGAATTGTTACTGATTACTTCCTAAGTTCGGCTGTGGAAATCGTAAGTGTAACCATTCAGAGTATAAGGTGGTATTTCCATGATGTCATTCGTATTTCACTCGACAACCTCCCTCTTGCTTTAACCTATAAAATACACACAAGATGGGGTATTTTTTAAGAAACTAAATGAAAGTTGTCATGTTTAAGTTTTGAATTGTGAATACTAGAAGAAGCTCGTTTATGTGCCTCACAACTGTTATTTCCTCATTTAACTACTTATAGCCTTCGGCATAAAATCTACAGCAAAAATATCATATTAAATGTATATTCCTACTGGCTGAATTTAGGCAGTAACCTCGCTGTTGTGTACGTTGAATTTTTGTACCTCTACTGCTTACTTCTTAAGTATACTTCTTACAGCTTAAGTTTTTGATTGTGTTAACTCCTTTACATTGGACTATGAAACTTCCCTGCAGGTTCCTGTAATACGGCGCCAAGCGCAGCCGTTACTCACCTGCGTTCTGGTGGTAACAGTTCATTGGCTGAGCAAGAAGCCAAGTTGCCATTAACTTTATAATAAAACATGCCAGGCCTTCTAATTCAAATGTAATCTACATACGTTTCACTTGGCTGTGTAAGTAATGTATCCGTTAAGCTATACTTGCATAATGTGGGAAAAACTCTCATATTAAGAATAGCTACTTTTTTTTTTTATTTTACCTGACTGTGCCATATAATATGATCATAATATTATTTCATATTTCAGTCGTGTTCTCATTAGAAACAAGTATGATCAAAACCGGAAGTATCTAGGATCATACCGCTTGCTAACAGCAACCATTCTAGTACAAAACACCTTCATTACGCAATTCTAGCATAGTTTACGTGGTTTTAAGGCCATGCTATAAAACTATAGTTCTTTTCACATTGGCGCAAAAAAAAAAAAAACTCAAAATATTTTTAAGGAAATGCTTTGAAAAAAATTGAAGACTAAGAACAGTCACAAGATGCACACATAAATAAGTTTTTTTTAATAATGCACTTTTCGTTCAAAAAAATATATTCTGCTTGATTTTGGCTTATTTTTACTAGTGATATTAAATTAAGTGAAAAAAATCTGAAAACCTATGTGAGGTTTATTGCTACACAAAAAAATTAGGTAGAAATTGTGGTATGTTTGCTACAAAACGATGTAGGGATTCTTCGATATGAACATTACATAGAGTTGCAGATAATATTTGCAAAATCATTGGATAACTACCGGTGGTTTTAAAGAAGTCCCCCAAATGTGATACTATTTTTCCCCCTAAGTTGGCATATTTCGACACTTAATTTGACTGTAGCATACTAGGGTTAGCGTCTGGGGTATGGAGGTCTCATTCCCCTTGCTGTTGCCGACTGCGTCGCGATGTCCTCTTCTGCATGATCTATGACGGTGGGTGTATATCTCCGATGTGCGCGGCATCGACGTCGTGTCGTCTCTTCCTTGGGTTCTTTCACTATTACCATAAACTTGGCGTCACTCAGGGAGTACTCTGGACCAGGGGGGAGGGGACAAAAGGGATGGCATGCAATATAAGCTCCGACTATACACTTTGAGCACGCGAACTCATTGCCACCGGTGAGAGAGACATTTAGCCAGCGCTTGACATCGAGGTCTTAAGCGATTGTGAGGGGTGACATGACGTGAGTATGAAGCAGCGCCGGAATGTAGGGGCAGGAGAAACGGGAGGTCCCCGAGAAAACCCTCTAACCAACAGTATCACCCGGCACAATTTCCACATGCGAAAACCCGGGGACCGACCCTGCCAGTAAATTGAACCTAGATCGCAAGGGCCATTAACTTTTCGCGAAAATAATTCTGCCCCACTTAGTTTCAATGCCCTACGTGCACATCTTCAGCTATTCTGCATGGTTATTGGCAGTGTGTCTTTGTGAAGGCATTTGACTGTGCCAATCACGATAAGATTATAACAACACCACACGTCTGTAATTTGCAAGAGAAACCCCAAGACACGTAATAGTTGAAACATACAATCACTGACTATGAAGAAGAATTACAGACGTGACGTAAGGCACTGAAACAAACTGGGGCATTATTCTTTTCGCGGAAGTTGATGACCCTACAGATCGCCTATAGGTGGGAGTGTAATGGCCTGACCATTCGGCCACTGCGGCCCCCAGTGTGCCACCGGTAATGTCCAATAAACATGTGTTGTGTAGATCGAGGAATATTGTAGTATATGTTCCTTGTATCTTGTATGCTACTGGAAGAAGAATGTACCTGCTCCTACAAGTATAATGATCCCACAGACAACTCAGTGTTGAGTATAGTCATTGCTAGAGAAGGTGATTTACAGCGAGAATGTTTTCTGCCAGCTTATTCTGCAAATCAGTGTAGCGTCCTGCGTCGTGTATTGTTGGCCGACGGTTATGTAGCACAGTCTAGTTGTTTACAGACGAATCACAGACGTCCAGTAGTAGCGCACCAGAGTTATCATTGACCGAGTCAAATAGGGACTCGCCAGTAACGAAATAAAAGCGTCAGACACGAATATATTACATCGAAGCCTAGCAAACAGTCAACTTTTCCCGCGATAAATCACCTTCTCTAGTCATTGCTTATCACCGCATGTTTTGAAACACGACCCAGATACGCCATTGTAGGGTACCCTAAATTGTAGTGATAAAAATATCTTAGCAGAGTTGTGCGTGCCCCCAAGATGTTCTGCCAAAATCCCAAACAAACAGAAATGTCTGTACATAAAATAAGGTGTCCTACGCACTCACTTATTCATCAGTACATAGCCCAAGCCATAGGATCTAGAAACATGCAATTTTAAGGGTGGCTTTCCCTTACGTCGTAGGCACTCACTAAGAAGGGATTTTTCGAAATTCTAAAATCAAGGGGTAGAAAAGGGATGAAATGTGTTTTAAATCAATCCTTGATAGTGCTTAAGCACGTATAGAGATATCGAGGAGATTTATGATTCAGAATGAAGCATACGAAACTGCTTATTACTAGAGCCCCGATTTTATGGCGACAAGATTTTTGCAACATTTGGTTTTGATGCATTATGTGCACACCTGCAGCTCTGCTACAACGTCTGTGGTTGGATGATTTTACTCTCACTTGCCTTGGCAAATTATAGACGTACAGACTCACAATAATCTTATTCTGATTGGTGCAATAAAATGAGAAACGTGTCTGAACAAAGACACGCTGCCAATTACCTTGAAACAGAACTGCCGATGTGCACGTGAGTCACTGAAACAAAGTGGTGCAAAAATCTTTTCGCGACAAAATCGTGGCTCTACTTATTACCTTTTTTTTTTTCGCACCCGAAAGGGAGAAAAAAAGTTTTTGGATGCGTTTACATTCAATCCTCAAACATTTTTAGAACCATTAAGATATTGAGGTAAATATTATTTCAGAATGAAGTACACGCATATCCCTAAAAAGTTGTTTAATGATTTTTTAAAATTCAACCTCTTAAGGCATTAAAATAATATAACATGGTTTCAGTTGATCCTCGGAATCTCAACCTGTATAAATACTGAGATTATTTTTAATAGGAACAAAGCTTACGTAATTACTTAAAGAAATAGCTAGTTTCATGTCTTTTCGAAATTCGACAGTTTAGGGGATGGAAGTAGAATTTTCTAGAAATCTTGAAAAGCAGGTATGGTCGCGAAGAATAATGTAAAATAGGTTAATTTTTGTCGTCCTGTTGATACATATACCTCTTTGGGCACAGGCTTGTGTATACACTTTTAATATCTTAAGAATTTGGACTACCTGTTTTGGCATAGTTGTGTGAAATAACTGACTGGAGATTTTGGATTCGAATCCCGTGCAAGGCAAGGCGACGGGGAACTGCTGTTATATTATATCATATTAGTGGCAGCCGGCAGAAAGTTAAATTTCTATTTGAAGTTTAAACATTTAAGTGTTGCTTTACCTTGTGTCGTAGGCACCCACTAAAGGTTGAAAAGGTGTAAAATGTATTTTACCAATTTCATAGATATCTGATAAACCTGGCGAGGTATCGTAATGCTTTGGGGTGAAAAGTCGTCAAAAGTGTTTTCGCAATGTCCTCGATATCTCTTTAACACGATAAACTTCCGTTATAATTTTTCTTTAAAAAATCCCACGCGGACAAAGCCACGGCCGGGCAGCTAGTATAAAATACAAGGAAAATACTTTGCGAGTAACGCGCGGAATGTTATTGTGCAAGGGTGTTCGCTCTGTAAAAGGGAAGTGTGTTGTTAATTGTAATTGCTACGCGCCGCTAAGTTAATTAAATGCCGGGCGAACCACGTCATTCTTCGTCTAGGCACTGCACCCACAGGACCGCGCATCCAGTCGGACATCACACCAAGGTCAGTCAGTCTTTGCGCTGTTTTATCAAAGGGGACGGACAATTGTAAACTATAATTTACATTTTTAGGAATAACATGTGTTTGATTTTCTTTATTAAAATTCTGACTACGTTAAAGCACACAGAAAACTCTGTGGATTATTTTAGACCCGTATTGACGTAACGTATGTATTAGTCTACCCTGTAAAGACGTCCGGAGTAGAATATCGATTCATTCCTTCCTTGCCGCAGTTGCTAGGGCACTCGCCCCCCACCAAGACGATCCGTTTGATTCCACACAGGTTCGATCCTAGAATTTTGGCTTGTGACAATCGTGTCGGAAGATGCCGCTGGTCGACAGGTTTACTCGGGGATCTCCCGTTTCGCCCGCTCCTTCATTCTGGCGCTTCTCCATACTTACATCATGTCACTCCTCACCAGCGCTAAATACCTAGACGTTAAGTGCTGACCAAAATCTCTCCACTTCACTATTTCCAGGGGCCTGAAAAATTCGCTTTTATTTTGGTCACACGCTAGAACTGAAAGAACTTTACCTCCCTATCTACTTTTCAAATGCGTTGCAGCGAGTTACGGTTCTTCTTATTTTTTGCTAAACTATTTAACGCGCATTATAAAGTCGTATGTACGAAAAGAACAGACACTTCATACAATGTAGTTATTGTACTAAAAATTTAGCTCGTTAAAAAAAAAACAACACTATTTTGGGGCTTCCAAAAATGGCCAAAAATAGGGTTTCCAGACAGTCGTACGAGGAATAATAACAACTTGATTCGAAAAATACAACTATAGAAACAGGCGTTAGACATTGAAATATGCCGCCCACAAATAAAATAATATGGCCATCGCGTAATGTCCTATAGGAAAAGGATAATTGTAAATGGCATCACACGCCAGCTGAGTATCTTGCATGGAGAGGCGATACTGCATTACATACGTCGGTTAATGGCAACCTTACCGCTCCTGCCTCACACACACTAACGCCTATCTAGGGAGGCTCCTTTAAATACGTGATGATGTCGTAATTCGTCTTTGATCTATTTGACACCTGGAGGGTGCTAGTCAGTGAAGGTCCAGTCATGTGGTATCACTATGTCAACAAGTAGCCTATCAGCCACTGCTGTCTGCTAGAATACACACATATTCTTGGAGGATAGTTTGCAGATAAGTGAACCCGCGAATTTTTCCGGTCTAATTTCTTCCCATGGCTTCATATGCCGTAACTGAACTAGTATACTGACGTCAGAAATTCTACCAGTACCAGTGGCGGCTCGTGGGTTGTTGCCAGGTAGGGCTGCAGTTGCCAAGAGCTGTACAGGATTGTGTGCTGGTTGAATCTACAGCCACTGACACGCTGATGTGCCGGTGCCCCTTACTACTGAGTGGTCACAAAATATCTATAGCAGGCAAATATTTCATGGTCGTTGTTCTACGGCGCGTTCATCAAGAATGTACAGTTACTACTATCTGCAGCCCCACCTGGCAACAACCCACGAGCCGGCACTGACTAGTACATATGATATGCTCCAAAGAAATTAAATATTTAGATATGAAATTGAAACAATATTTATGATAAACAATACCTAAATCAAAATTGGAGACGCTACGTCAATCTAAGGGGTTGCTTACATGTTAGATAAGGTGTTAAGTATAAGGACTTACATAATCGGTGGAGCACACTCGCCTTTCGATAAATCACATTCAACGAAAACGAATTTTCTGCAGTGATATGAGGAAAATGCTGCAGTAGGAAAAAAAACTTGTGTTTCTAAGTGTTTTTTGAGAGTGGAAATACTTAACTGGTAGCGATCCCTGTTTTTCGCGCAACGAATTTTGCCGCAGATTGTTTGAGTGCCTTACTTACACATCTGAGATTCCTGCTTCATTGTTATTGACAGCGTGTCTGTGTGAAGAGACGTATCTCTTTTGGCTGAACCAGTTACAGTAACGTTCCTGCAACACCACACGTCTGTGATTTGCCGGTAGAATACCAAGGCTCGTGAGAGTTAAACTATCTAATAATTGACCACAATGAAGAACTGCAGAGGTGCACTTAAGGCACTGAAACAAAGTGGGGCAAAATTTTTTTTCGCTGAAAACAGGGGTACCTATTAATGCTCGTGCTTTTCCGGGCATAGTAGAAACAGTCGAAAATATCCTGTAGCTATGTGGCCTGCATACAAAGATGAACAAAATATCAGTGGTTGGGTTGAAATTATATAACTTCGACGGATGACTGGACCCCACGGAATTTATTATAACATCTAAATTCGTATTCTTTCTTCCGCCAGGGCTGTGCGGTAGACAGGGTCCTCAAGGGTGTTCTCATGGTAAAATCGCATAAGTTTATATTTGTACGACATAGTGTTAGTTTTACAGACGCTACATTCGACTACATTTTCCACTTGTGAAACCTTTTTTTAGCTCTCATAGTCTTCCCATAGCTGGAGGCCAAAGTCAAAATTTACAAGTTACGGGAACGTGCTAATAACAAAAACCAACTGACTTACGTGAATGAAATATTTTACATCGAAATTAGATAGTATAGGTCATGTGCTTAAACATTTAAAATCACACAATACAATTCCTTTGTATTTTTTAAAAATTCTAAAAAGAACAATGATTTTCTTTATACATTGCCATTTTTTTTTAATGCAAAGGGACTTGGTTGAGTGGTTTTAAATCCTTTAGCATGTGATCCATTCTATCTAATTTCATCAATGTAAATTATTTCATTTTAGTAAGTCAGTTGGTTTTTGTTGTTAGCATATTCCCGTAACTTGAAAATTTTGACTTTGCCATGCCGCTATGGGAAGACTATGAGAACTATAAAATTTTTCCCTAGTTGAAATTCTAGACACAAGTAGCATCTATAAAAATAACACTATGTCGTACAAATACTAATTATGCACTTAGGCCACGTGAACGCCCTTAAGGCAGGAGGCTACTCTCAGAATGGCAAGAGTCAAGTCTGAGGCGTTCAAAAAGTAACCTAGGAATAGTTTCCATGAGACCAATAACTCACGATTCCCTGAAATACTTGTACACTTTTATACATATCTTGGTGATCTGACAAATATGTCACGTGACTGAGCAAAACTAACTAACTCCAGCAAGTCACTTAAAGTAACCGTCAACTGTGAATAATAACGATTGTAAAATTAACTAGGTTCCGCCGTGATCGGTTATAAACAACATCGTAATCGTGTCTCGGCTCTGAAGCGTCCAAGTGGGGAAAATCATAATTTTATATTTGCATGAAATAGTGTTAGTTTTATAGAAGTTACTTGGGAGTACGTTTTCCTCTTACAAAAAAAATAGCTCAACCATTATCCCCATAATGCCGCTTAAAAGTAAAAAACTGCACGTTTTTAGTTCTTATAAGCCGCAAAACCAATGAACGTAAATAAATTCTCCCTGAAACTACATGTCACATGCTTGACATGTTTTAAAATAGGTTACAAAATATTCTCATATTTAAATAAAATCGGTAAAAAAGCCCAAAAAAAATTAAAAATTTCGTACATATTTTAAAATACAGTAATGGATTTTATTAAAATAAGTCAAGCAGTAGCCCGTGGCATGTGTAGTTGCAGTGTGATATTTTAATTTATTTATGTTCATTGGTTTCTGCGGCTTATAAGAACTAAAAACGTTCTAATTTTGACTTTTAAGGAGACATTATGGGAAAACCGGTTCAGCCAATTTCTTATTGTAAGAGGTAAATGTACTCCCAAGTAACGTCTACGAAACTCACACTATTTCATACAAACATAAAATTACGATTTTTCCCACTTGGACATCCTTAAGGGCTTAATCCAGAGTTTTTTCAGAATGGTGTTAGTTACTCAAAAATGTTTTAACCAAAAGTTTTGAAAACAGTTGAGTCAATGTGCAGTCACACAATGCTCAGTACTGTGGACGTGTTTTTAAAAATAATATACCATTCGTCAGCAAAAATATATTTTGCTTAATTTTTGCTTATTTTCACTACAAAAAAGTGGTACTTTGGTGATGAAATCTAAGAAGCCGTTCAGTATATTTCTACAAAAAAAAATTAGCTACAAATTATAACATGTATGTGTCAACACTGTAGAGCAAAATTTTGATATGAGTGTTAGGTAGCGATAAAAAATATTTTCGAAATCACTGCAAAACTCGGTAACAAGGCCTCGAGGGATTGTTCTCGATAAAATGAGCATTTTTTAAATGTGAGATGTAATAAAAATACATTATCAAAAATATAAAAAATACAGAAACAAGTTGTTATATTATTTCTTATTATAGTTGTACTTTACTTTAGCGTGTATCATTTTACTTCAGTGATAATTATTTAATTTTATTTATTCTTTTGATTTTTGTAACATGCAAATTTTGACTTTGACACGCCATAATGGGAATGCTGTAATATACATGTATTATATATATATATATATATATATATATATGCCTGTTTATGGCAACCTTTAAACTGCTTCAAATATGTAAATACTTATAAAACGAGTTGAACTGCTGTTAAGTAAAAATAATCCGTTATGTATATATTGTATGTGTGTATGTGTACATGCGTGTGTCTAAAATACTTAAGTTTTACAAATATTGTTTTTTCATACAACTAAGTTATTTTTGGGTACACAAATGTTCAAATTTATTTGAAGGGAACGAATTTAGGTGAAATGCGATGGGCTGCTGAAGGTTTAACAGTTTTATTTTACGCGGAACTTTATTATTAATATGTAGGGACTGGAAAATTTCGCGAATTCAACGACCTGTAGGCTAGAATCCATTGTACTATGCATACTCAAGCACTGACTATTTGTCCACTAGCTGCTACTCAGTGGAACAGCAGACAATGAACGAATAGGCAGGGCTTGAATAGACATACTACAATGGATTATAGCCTACAGGTAATTTAATTCGCGAAATTTTCCAGTCCCTAATTATTAAACATTAGTTCAATTCGTTATTTTAGGTATAAAACACATTTTTGACCAATTAAATAATGATTTGCAATATCACGTACATCACATTATAAATCACCAAATATTATAAGTTTTTACAGCATTTGTACAGTGGTTCAAATAAAAATACAATTATTAATATTACCTTTGAAAGAGTTGTGCAAATTTCAGTGCATGACTGGTAGTAGTTTTTTGGACGTACTCCATGTTGCGATGCAGATGTCTGGCAAGGAAATCTAAAGATATTAGGAAATATAAATAAGTGGGGGATGCTTTATCCAACAGGATACATAAACAACATTAAAAATCAATAAATGGAATCGGGTTAGATAAAACACCAGTGTTTTATTTGAATTAATTAAATTTACGTAATTTTATCCCGTTTATGTATCCTGTTGGATAAAGCATCTCCTGCTTTTTTATATTTCCTATTCTCTTTAGTTTTCCTTGACAAACATTTGAGTCGCAACGGAATATGTTTAAAAAAAACTACATCTAGTCAACAATAATTTATTTTTTAAGTACAAGAAATATGTTAACAATGACGAATGTCACCCATCTGTAAAAGTAGTAACTACATCAGGGTTTGCTTCGCTATCTAAAGACTAGACAGTGCCTCCAATACAACTTTCATTAACATTTGGTATGTTGAAACAACATTTATAATTGTGATAAACGGAACATACAAAGCTGTATGATACTAGCACTGATCTTTGGTTTTTTCTGAAGCTGTTTACATGTGTTTACGATAAATATCTCGAAAATTCCCAGCTCGAAAATTCTTGGGATTTTATTTAAATATGTTTTTGGACAAATCCTATTACGTTGGCAGCAAATAAAGAATGTTGGTTTCATGTATTTGAATCTTATTTAAATTGTGATCTAAAATTTGACATTTTTTCCTTGTTTTCCTTTTAGTATTTTTTTCACATAAGCCTCTTAGTTACCGTGATAGTGATGTACTTATCCTAACACTTTTGCAGTTCACCTTGTTGGCTTGTGGATACTACTAGACAGGCCATCCGTAACAGTAACTGCTGCATTTGGAGATATTTGCAGACAGAAAGAACTTAGCAAGGGATCAAAAAATACTCGTTAGTCACGAAAGGCTACCACATCTTTAACAGGAAAGACAAAACTTTACAAAAAAACTCACTTTTTTTGTTCCTTGCAGTATTGCAGGCACTGTTTTATAAAAAATCTACATTAAAATAATTTAGCTCTGCACTTTGAAATGAAATTGAGCACTGTTTATAATCTCTACTATAAAATATTATAAATACTATTTTAATTTATACTATTAAATTTTGGTGATGGCCCGAGGAAATTAAAAGTAATGCTTTACTGTTGGCAGTTACGTAGAACGCACAGGAATTTTCGGTGAAGAGCAGATGATATTTTCTTCAATTAAATTAACTTTTAGTTATGACTGTTATATTTGTATGAACTTTGGATGTACCTTCTGGTTACTGAAAACTGATATAGGCCTACGAGTTGTGTAAAATTTTCACTCCTGATCTTCCTCGTCTGAGCATGTTACGTCCTCTATGAAGGCAAAGGAAAAAGCAGACTACTAGCTCTGTCCAAAAATACTTGCTTACTTTGGCGCAAACACTGACGCACGTACGCTATCGATTTCTTCAAGGACACGTTCCGCAAGATTTATTTCAGCTCCTCGTCAGATAACGCTTTTTTCTAACAAAATATTTCTTGTATAAATAAGATTACCCTGCATTGCTTGCTTAACTTCACATAGGTATTGGTCACTATTGCAATGTACACATCCTTGTATTTTTTTTTAACATCACTCAGATCTCACAATTTTTCTCTCAATCTCTCTCCCTCTCTCTTTCTCTGCACAGCATATATAGACACTTAACATTAGTTAAATATGTTCAATTTCGTACAACAATTTTAAAATAATTAATTATTATTTTAATTTAAGGATGTTACTATTTATATTAAATGGAATCTTAAGTATATAATTAATTTTTAGAGATCTGAAAAATTCGCTTTCCCATTTTGGCACAAGCTAGGATTCCAACAACTATGAGTTTGTGTCACTTTCGCAATATCTGGCCTCTATCTTATTTAACATCTCCTGGATGTCTCTGAGCCAATAACATAAATGCAACTAATACACACCTATATCAATTTAACAGTGCGCAGCTAATGAGCAGCTGCTTTCTGCTTCAGTTTACAAGTATTCTTGCAGGCTAGCCAGCAGGTCAGTGAACCGCAAAATTTTCCGGTCTCTATTAATGCTATTTAGAAGATAATTTAGCTTGTTCATTATTAATTAAATTCCCGTTGTTGGTGGGTGGGGTATTTGCTTATGTTGATGAAGATGGGTAATAACTAGAGTCAATATCACTTAGCAGCAAAACGTTAGAAGAAAATGGTGCCTCTATCTACATGCTATGCCATTATTTGGTTAAAGAGGCTGTAACATAAACGTTTTGATGCGAAACCCGGATAATAGGACTACGTCACTATTCTTTATTACAACAACCAATACAATCATTACATTTGTTACCTTATGGAGGAGATTGTTGGCCTCACTTCTAGACATCCCCACCTGGAATATTTTGCCTAAGGTTGACGTATATCGACTATGAAGATCGACTTGTCTAAAGCTGTGTGATGTTCTAGTGTGAATCGGTAGAATCGTAACCCTGGATTCGATAGTATTCAGATGCCATCTGAGGCGTCACTCGCGCTTATATCACTCAGTATGTAGCAATCTATGACCTCATTTTTATGCTGCAGAAGTGAAGAGTCCAGCAGTCGAGTTGTGTCAACTAGAGTACTATTTATAAAATCCCTTTGCCGGACTGGCCTGATTGCCAACTAAGTGCGAGGGTGGGTTCACATGGGCCGTCTTGGTAAATTCCTCTTTCACACGTCACACTAAATTCATCTTTACCTGGTTCGTGATTTTAGCAAGTTTAATATGAAAATATAACAGGGGCTTAGTTAATTACATGAAAGGCGACCAGTACCCGCCATGTTGGAACAATGGAACTTGCACTTAATTTGGCCTACAAATTTTCTATAATGCCTCATGTTTCGACGAAGCAGACGGAATAGTTTCTTACATTGTATACAGTTGGCATTGCTCAACTACTGTTGATTGTACTATACATGTGACCATATACAGAAAAGAAAATTGCTTTGTTCCTCCGGAAGGTTACTAGTAAAAAACTAAGAAATGTACCGGTAGTGAAATTGTGACTATTTGATAACACCTATGAATGTAATATCTGTGCTATGTCAGAGGGAAATTATAATAAATCTCACTGTATGGAGCGTAGAGCGAAAACTGAAGAATTTGAAGATGGCAACTACTGAGCTCCTTAACTTGCATTTTACATTATATCTGAGAAAGTAGAGCGAATTTATTTGATGTGTTTATAAAGCTTGTTACATTACGTGTCCTTGAACAATACAAGGCTGTGGTAGAGCCACAAGGGAAAAAGGTAGGAGTCACTTAGGGTCAGTAACAAGTGGAGTGATTTCAGAAACCCCTGGAAAATAGCAAACGGGAAGTCTGGAGCCGTGTCCTCCCGAACGCAAGGCGAGAGTTTAACCACTACCCCATCACGCTACCATGCTTGTTAATAAGTGCAGCCACAAGTTTGTCGCGTAAACATTGTGCCACACTTTGTTTCAATACCTTATACACATCGGCAGCTCTGCTTCGTGGCTCCTGGCAGCGTGTCTTTGTTCAGACACGCATGTCTCTCATTTGACTACGCTGGTCAGAATAAGGTTATTGTTACGGACCGGAAGTTTTCGCGAAAATATTTTTGCCCTACTTTGTTTCATTTCCTTACGAGCAGACCTGCAGCTAAACTTCGTGGTTATTGGCAGAGTGTTTAAGTGCAGAGTCGTTATTCATTTAATTGTGCCAATCAGCACACGGATAACTGAGACACAACACGTCTGTGATTTGCTGATTTAACCTCCAGACACTGAGTGTGAAGTCAGGACTGCAGCTGCGCACGTAAGACATAGAAACGAAATGGAGCAAAAATCTTTTCGCGAAAACTTCCTGTCCAAAGTTATTGTGGCATCGGGGGTCTGCGATTTGCCAATAGAACCACAAGACAAGCGAGAGTTAAGGCAATATCCAATCACTGACCGCAAGGCAGACCTGCAGTGTGCATATAGGGCATTGAAACCAAAATAGTGCGAAAATATTTCGCTATATGCTCGTGGTCCTAGAAATAAGACGTAAAATGTAAAACAATTATCACTTTCATTTAAATGAAAAACCGTGTAACACACAATAATAAATGCACAAATAAACGCCGGATTTCTTACGTCTTTGCTCTTATAGACATTTTCTGTAACCCTCCTGTTCAGTTGTGTTTAAGTATGAGTAATTTAGAATGAGACGTGACCTGCTCATGCCTTCATACATGGCCGTCTTTAGTAGGAGGCCGGAGTCTTGAATGTGGCAACACTGCATCGGGGGGCTGCTGCCTGTCACTTCTTGACTGCCCTAGACTCTGTAACGTGTCTAGATGCAGCTTAAGTGACGTGTACACGTCTACACATACTAGGGCTACCAATGAGCGACCGGCAGTACGCCTCCGATGCAGCGTTGCCACATTCAAGACTCCGGCTTTATGCTAAAGACGGCCAAGCTTAATAAAATTCTGCTCACAATTATTTCTCTCTAAGTGCAGGACATGTGTTACCTCCCCTATCTCTCGTCTTGCACGGTTTTCAACTGTCGGCTAATACAATTTTTTTCAGGATTGCTCCGTTCATATACAGATAAAATCATTTACGAAGGGAAAATGCTTGGATAAGATGGGCAGAGAAAACAAAAGAAAATGTACGATGTACGTCAGATATAAACACAAAAAATAACTACACCAAATATAACAACAAAGACATTTGCGAGAAAGGTTCTATTTACAGCAAATGGATAAATGAGTAGCCTTCATCTCGCATTGGCTGACTGGATAGCCAATCAAAGGCTTCATATGTGTGTCTCCCACAGCTCGTCGTATTCAAACTTGCCGCAGGCCGTGCTACACTGGTAAATGTGGATCGTGAGTTAACCGAGGTTCACCAGTATTGTATACGTTCAGTACTTGGCTGGGTGACCACCCAAAAAAAAAAAAAAAAAAAAAAAAATAAAAAATAAACCACGCAGCAGTCGATACGTGAGTGAGAGATTTTGGTCCGCGCGGAACACCGAGGTCTTCAGCACTTGCCAGGAGTGAAATTAGATGAGAATGGAACAGAGCCGGAATGAAAAGGGACATCACCGAGAAAACACGCCGGCCAACGGCATCGTCCGGCACAATTCCCACATGCGAAAATCCGGTGACCGACTCGGATCGCCTTGTTGGGAGGCGAATAGTCTGACAATTAGGCTACCACCCCTTCGATGCGTGATATAAAGTCAGGCTTAAATGCTATCAATAAAATAACCACCGAGGAAAGACCTATCCGGCCAGATACTCCTCGCTATCCCAGACTGGGATATGTGTTAACCTTTCTGGCTCGAGGCACCACAATAATATGCCTGCTGTAACGTAATTAACCAAAATAAAAATAATAAAGAAAGAAATATAAAATAGAACAAAAATATGTGACGTGACTCAAACCAAGAAGTTTGACATTGGCTTCGAAAACCTGCAAAAATATTATATATACATATATGTATGTATATATAGACAATAAATATAAATAAAAATATTGTGGATTTGATCCAAAAAAAGTTTATGATCAATAAAAGTGGGAAAAGCGCTAAGATACCGGTTTTGTTGATATGACAAAACATGTGTTAAGCTGATTCAATAAAATATGCAAGCAAACATTAAATCGATTACCCAGTTAAAAAACGAAACAACTATAAAAACTATGTTTTGAGTAAAATGCACAATGAAAGTTTGTGTTTCGCTGAAAAATTTTGAAAAAAAAAAAAATCATGTTTCGTTGCTGTTTATTGGAGAAACAGTACGTAGGCAACTATTTAAGGATGGTAAAAAGTTTATAGTCTACCTTTGGTGTGCATTTCTGCCTATATATTGTTGTATCTAACTAACAAAATTCAATTTTTAATTTAATTGTTTCCTTTTTAAATTGGGACACCTAGCTACATCATTTCTTCGATTCAACTCTTACACACTTGTCCAGCCTTACAGAGAAGAAACCAAATAAAGTTATACCACAATTTTCTTCGATTTCATTTGTATACTCTGTAGTTATCATCACTGTGGTCGATGACGCAAAGATAAAACGTTTCACTATTATATGGGAGAACATGGATTCGATTCCCGGCTCCAGCCATCTTGATCTCAGTTCTCCACGAATTCCCGAAATCGATCCAGAAAATGGTAGGAATAGTTTCTTAACAAAGGCCATGGCCGATTTCCCTCCCATCTCCCGTGATTGTGAGAAGTTAAGCGTTATCGTGTTTAATGTTTAGAAGGTCCTGTCAACGCAGCGTACTTCCCGTAGTCAACGGGTGCGTACGATAATTCCGGTGCGCCTGGCAGAGCGAAGTACCACGCGCTGCCAAGTGTGTCGTGAGTATAATTTCCCTGACGCCGCAGGGATGCCAACAATAGCGTTCGCAGCTGGGAGAGAATTCTCGGGTTATTATAAGTCCTCCCGTGCTAGGGCACGGTCAGAACATTAAGGTCATTCATTGACCATTAAAATCGTCACATTAGGAATTTCTTTTTTAGTCGTTCCAGATTACAAATACATGTTTAGTTAACACTCCAGATGTACAACAGAGCGCGTTGGGTTGGTACATTGTGACCCAAAATCAGATTTTTATCCAGGCGTCCAAGGGCCGTTGAATAACAGGGTCTCGCAACTCTCAGTTATTGTAGCTGCAATTCGAAACCTCGCAATGGCAGCTCGTTGCATCGTATAAGGGGATGTGACGTTGTTACCGCCGACTTACACTACGACGAATTGACCATGTCCATAGCTATAAACATTGTGTGGCTGTAATAAGGAAAAATGTAGCTATTTGCCAAAAACCATATTACTTGATCGCGATGAAATGGTTTATGTTTTACTGTAACAAAGCTGCTAATGTTCGATTTAAAATCCTTTGTTACCAGCAGTTTTTGTATTACACTTAAATTAAAAAAAAAAATTAACAAGCAACCGGCTCGTGAAACGATCCATTAACAAGAAAAATAAATATATATATTATTTACCCTTCAATTCGTTGGGGGATCGCTAAGTAAACCAGATTGGTATTAAGCAATCGGAACAGAACAAATCAAAACTGCAAAACCAAATCCACTAAACGACGTAGAAATCCAAAAACTGTATTTTAATGTAACTTAATATATTTTTGGGCGTATCTTTTAGGAAAAAAATTGTCACGTACGTACACACAACATCCTACGTAAGTTTTGTTGCAGTTGTTTAATTTTCCTATCTAGTTAACTTATCTGTTTCCCGACGCATTAAAAGGTCAGTAATAGTAATAATAAAGTTAATAATAGTATTAATGATAACAATAATATTTGAAATTCTTCTTCCTCTTTGAAGTAGTCAGCTCAGATGCTTGTTGGAACCACATGGGTAGAGATGAACAGATGATGGTATATCGCGAAAATATTTTGTGCCAACGTGTACTTGAAAACACTGTAGTTTCTTGCAACATGTATGATTGAGTGATGTACGTCTGACACAACGTAGCTGTCTGCCAACCAATAACAGGCATAAAATATTATTATATGGGGATTCTTATTGGCTCAGTCAAATAGCGTAACAGTAGCTCCAAGTACAAGCGAGAGCCAGTAGTCTTTTGTTAAGCTGAACGTGCCTTGAAATTCAGCATACAGGTAAAAATTTTCGCGTATTTTAAATAGTGAAATGTCCTCTTACAGTTGCAAGAGTAAATCAATGAACAAAGATACCAAGTACCAATATTCACTATGAAAATGTACGTACATAAATCTGAGGGTTTTTCAAACAAAAATGTTTGAAGGTTTGCTTAGATTTATTGCTCAAGCTCAAAATGTAAATAGCAAGCAACATCAATGACGAGTGTATAAAAAACACAATTTAAAATTACAAAACAGATTTAAAAACATATTAAGCTGGTACATATTATCAAGTTAGCAATCCAAATGGGTGCTTACGCGCACATTAAAAGACATAAAAAAATACAATAAATATACCCTGAAAGTTATTAAAGATTGTGCCCACACGCACATTTGACCTTTATGAAAATGTACCATGACACCTCAAAGTCACGCACGTAAACATGTTTGACCAACCAATACATTTAAATTAAACGTTAACGTCAAGCAAGAATATATCAACGTTTCTGAGTTGAATATCATAATCAACGTGATGAATTTAAAAAAAGCATAGCAGGAATTTCATGATTTCTCACATAAGCGTGTTTCAGAATTAATTATCAAAATAGAGAATATACTTGTCGTATATCAAATGACGCGTCAACGAGCTCCAATCTGGACAATCAAAAATCACTATCATAAAACTGAAAATTATCAATGACTAGATTCAGGAAAACTACAGACATCAGAAATTGTGTACACGCGGCGCCATACACTCTACAAATTCAACACGAAAATTACAAATACTAAAAACCTAGCAACAAGTTAAACATTTCTGAGCAAACCTATTCATTCAAAATTTAATCCAAAAACGTAATTTCACGAGACGGGAACCGAAATAACAATTTGGAATAAGAGCAAAGAATTTAAATTTTAACTACATGCACATGACGGCAGCCGCCTTACCGCCATGGGGAACAAGCTCCCAAGCAAACAACTGGAGCTAAAGACACTTACATTTGACCTGAATCGGAGCAGACGAACGAGTAAAGGTAAAAAGCCTCGCAAGCTGACCAGCAAGAGGCTTGGCCAGGGCCTCAGCAAACTGCACGTGCGCGAGGAAGAGTAGAAGGGGAAACAGAGAACACAAGTATATTAGAAGAAAAAGCATAGAGATCGCGAGCCGAGCCAGAAACAAGTTCCATAAAGTCCCGCCACGCGCCACCGTCGCTGCACGGAGCACCAGACGGTGCAATAGGCCTTAAACTCAAATTAAAAATGAAATAACCTACCAAATCACAGGGGAAAAAATGATGTCATGAGTAGAGATGATGGTATATCGCGAAAATGTTTTGTGCCAAAATAGCCTTGAAAACACTGACACAACGTAGCTGTCTGCAGACCAATACCAGGCATCCAATATTACAATATCGGGATTCTTATTGGCTCAGTCAAATAGGGCAACAGCTTCACGTACAAGCTGAAGCCAGTAATCTTCAGGTAAGCTGGACGTGTATTGAAATCCATCAAACAGTCAACTTTTCCCGCGATAAACCATCATCTCTAGTCATGAGGTATCTGGTTACACAAATTTCAAAGCGCAAACGCTATTGTATCAATACCGAAGGTTGTGTTCAAAACGTATATATGTGACACAAAATTCTTATTTTCAGGATTCTCATTCAGAAAATGTTTTCATAACTAATGCAAATTCATAAATGTTTGCTGATTTCTTTAATTAATTATCACGCATTGTCCTATACCTATAACCGAACGTTCAAATACAAACGACTCTTTCAGACTGATTTTCCTGTAAAAATGTAGCATTTGAAAAATCCTAAATGTAACCATTCATATTTAAAATTAAATCGTACAAATTAAAAAAAGTAATTGAGTAAAATTCATATTAACTGATTATTCTTTGAAGTCAAGGTAGATATTTGTAGAAATTTTTTAAGGGGTTGAATTATGGACGCAGTCTACCACGCGCTTTAAATGCGTTGCAGTGTATTCGTAAATACGTTGTTTTTACGAAACTATTCCACGCGTGCCCCTTGTGAGCATTACACGATAAGAAAATATACTTCGGACAAGTACGGTATGTCGCTTAAACACCATGCTCATTAAAAATACTCTTTCTAATCCCGCCATCATAGTTAAAATAGACCTTTTCTGACTTCCGTATTTCAAAGTGACTAACATTTAGAGACACGAATATTTCGCGTTTTTATCTGCTAGTACTTTAGACTTCTCAGTCCTATATACACACTGACCACAGTCGAATATTCGTTGGCTTCTTACCGTACAAGCACGTACCACGTGTATTCAACATGAGTTATTTTCTTATTTATTGGTTTGCAGTCGTCGAATGTGTTTCAAAACAGCAATGAGAGTTAAGTATAGTATAAATTATTGACGTTCAACCTAACCTTTAGTTTACTAGTGAAATAATCGTGTCTTTACCGTCAATAATGCATTATTCGCTATCATTACAGTGATCGGACGACATTTGGAACACATTTGACAACTGCAAAGCAATAAAAAATTAGGAAATAACTCGTTGTGAACACACGTTGTACGTTCTTGTATACGGTTAGGAGCCAAAGAATATCCGACTGTGGCCAGTGCGTGTATAGGACTGAGAAGTCTAAGCTGCTGCCAGATGAAAATGAGAGATAATCGTGGCTTTACCTACCACGATTATCCATTGGCTTCTAGGCGTACAACGGATAGCACTCGACATTCCCAGGAACTATTTCCTATTTTATTACTGGCTTGCTTCTTCAAAGGTTTAAGTCGTTCAGGATAAAGTAAGCACTAAATATTTAACCGTTTAAACAAATCACTAGCTATTACTGCATATATTTTAACATTAACATTAGTTTCCTTACTCGATGCACGGTTGGCAGAGAATTGTCGAAAATAGTTTCGTTTGTTCACTTCCTTAAAGTAAACATTACCGAAATAAAATCAACTGAATTGTACATATTTGTGTTTTATATACCTAACTAACAAAATTTGTTTTATCAAACTTCATAAGTTACTGACTACACAATTTATTTTACACGCGGGAACATCAAGTGATGTGTCCACAGAGGTTAGACAATTCCCGTAGTTAGCTGTTACTCGCAGAAAAATACGAATTGGCTAAAAATAGGAATTTGGCAGGACTTTTCTTCAGTTCTCACTATATCCGTAACCACCTATGTGTCAGAACATTTGTCGTCGAATCACAGTCAGTGGTAGTGAAGTGTATATATATATATATATATATATATATATATATATATATATATATATATATATATATATATATATATATATATATATATATATATATATATAAATTTTTTTTTTGACGTTCACCCTGACAATACACAAAATATATGTGCATCTACTAAGATAGGGGCCTGAGATACTCGCGTTTTCTTTTCGGCACAGGCTAGAATACAAACAACTGTCACTTTCACGTCTGGCTCTTGACAACGGGCCTCTGTTTCATGCGAAAAGAATTTTGTCTCACTTTGTTTCCGTGTCTTACGTGTACATCTGCAGTCCTGCTTCGTGGTCAGTGATTGGATATTTTAACTCACTTTGTTTCCGTGCCTTACGTGTACATCTGCAGTCTTACTTCGTGCTCAGTGATTGGATATTTTAACTCACTTTGTTTCCGTGTCTTACGTGCACATCTGCAGTCTTACTTCGTGGTCAGTGATTGGATATTTTATCTTCCACGAGTCTTAGGATTCTACCGGCAAATTACAGACGTGTGGTTTTGCATGAACGCTATTGTAATCGGCTCAGCCAAATGAGATTCGGCTCTTCACAAAGACACGCTGTCAATTACCATGAAGCAGGATTGGAGATGTACACGTAAGACATTGAAACAAAGTGGGGCACAATTCTTTTCGCTAAAAACATGGGTCCCTACTCTTCATTTAACTTACATATCATAACATAGCCAATAGTAAAGAAGCCAAAAAGTACAGGCTCAAACACGTGACATCACTCACTGTGTCAGTGAGTAGCCAATAAGCGGTTGTCGTTTTTTTTGCTATACAGATATTCTTGGAGGCTAGTCATGGCCGTCTTTAGTAGAAGGCCAGAGTCTTGAATGTGGCAACGCTGCATCGGAGGCCTACTGCTCGTTGCTCATTGGTAGCCCTTGTCTGTGCAGACGTGTACGCGCCGCTAAAGCTGAATCTGTACACGTTGCAGAGACTAGGGTGGCCAAGAAGTGACAAGCCGCATGCCTCCGATGCAGTGTTGCCACATTCAAGACTCCGGCCTTCTATTAAAAAAGGCCATGGGCTAGCCTACAGGTCAGCAGGTCAGTTAACCCGCAAATTTCTCCGGATTCTAAACTCAGACTGAAATTTATACTGAACTTAACTATAGAATTTCTACCAATAAAATTATATGGTCACCGCTTGAAATCCCATGTATAAAAATTGGTCGGCGGGACTCCTACACATTAGTTCTGCGTTTGACTCCTTGTGGCGATGCGGCGTTTGATACGCGCTTTTCCAAGCCGCCCTTATAGCTCCGTCACGTTTAGCGCCCCTGATGACAAGGTTAGCCTAGTCTGGAAGCCGTTGAAATAGAAACCCAAACAGAATTTTCAAGCGTTCAACAAATCACGAGACCTTGAACTGCTGGCAAGCTTTTAGACATATATAACCGGGCGAGCCAGCAGATCTGGTCACGTGAGTTGTCCGTGGTTGTCGCAGTGACCAGAGTACTGCCTCCCAGCAGGTTCGTTTCCCGGCGGGTTCCAGTCCCCGGATTTTTGGCTAGCGGAATGTCGCTGTTCGTTGGGTTTTCTCGGGGGTGTCCCGTTTCCTTCGCTCCCCTCATTTCGGTGCCTTTACATTGAAGGGCTTCGTCCCATGTCATCTCTGGGGCAGGCAGGTGCCTACGGGAGTCCAGTTGTAAGTCTGTATTTTTGTGTGAGATACCCTAGTCCTTTGGTACCCTACCTATATGATATATTACTTTTATTTAGACTGTAAAAAATATTATTGCGAAAGCACTTGAAAATGATGTTAAGAGCCTTAGTGCATTAAGAAAAGGGTTAAGTAGTACGTGGTGTCTGGTAGAATGACCACTGTGTTTACCTGCTTGAAGTCACATATCCTAACAACAAAACTGGTTTACTCCATCTGCATTCACGAATAAATTATGAGAATCTCAAAAGTTCACATACACTTTCGGAATGTCCTCTACCGATCAATGTTTTGTAGGACATTATAATCAATTAAGGATAGAATGAAAAAAAAAAGGTAAATTACTTAAGTTACATTTATAACTAATTTTACCATTCAGTAATTGCCTTGAGTGAGACAATACTTTTAAAGGAAATTTTTCATTTTTTCAACATACTTATTTGTTATTTTGCATTCTCTGCAGGAACGTAATTTCAAATTTGATTTCATGTAGCTGAAGTCCCAGTATGAAGCATCTTAAATGACATGAGTTTTAAACACATTAAATTCACTACTTCCTTTTGGGTAGTTTTCACATCAAACTTTAATAAAACACTTAAAAAAAAACTAAACACATAAACACATACATTAAAAAGAAAAAAAATCGTATTATTGTTGGCCCTTAATTGCGTCGGGGCGCACTTAGTAAACAAAATAGGTAGTCTCCTTTAAATTAGCAAACATGAAACAGAAAAAGTAGCTACAACTAAACTTACGCATTGTGTATACACATGTGACAACTCTTCGAAAGATAAGCCCAATTCTTAAACCAGTCCACATTAAAATTCAATTTTTGGATTTTGTGGATTTAATTTTATTGTTTGCTCTGTTCTGATTCAAATTCTTTAATTTTTTACCACCTATTTTGTTTACTTAGCGGTCCTCCAACGCTTATAAGGGCCAGCAATTATTTCCAGTTGTTATTTTTTACTTTTTAAGGAATCGTTTTATGTGTCGGAGTTTAAATTTATAAATAAAGTGGTGTTTGTAGCTCTTTAAACTTTAATACATATATGCTCATTGTAAATGTCTATTTAAATAGTATTCATATTTTGAAAGTTTAAGAAGTATTGAAGTATTTGCTGTTATTAAAAAAAATTGAAATTGGTCCATCTATTTAAGAGCTACGAAGTCATAGATAGACACCCAGACAGACATAGGTGTCAAATTTATTATTTATAACCTATCAGGACACGTTGTGCGTAAGCTTTTCATACTTTATCGTCGTACCGTGTTTGGTAATAACGCTTCTTTTCCTACTAAAAACCCTGTTAATATTTAAAATATTCGCTGTTCCACGGGAAAATAAAATACTATACATTTTCCAAGGAATTCTCACACTCATTGGGAAGAGAGCTTATAACATTTAAACAGCTGGACAGATGTTCATCAAATATAGCTAAGAGCCATCTCGATGAAACTAGCGTTCAATAAAGAATATCATTGAAATTAGTCTATCCGCTTGTGAGCTACGATGCCACAGATAGATCCACAGACACATACAGACAGACATAGCCGTCAAACTTATAACGCCTCTCCTTTTTAGTTGGAGGTTAAAAGTATATTTTATATTAAGCTTAATTCAAGCCTATTAATTTCTAAAATATTGAAATACACGTTATGCAGAGTCATATGTGATAATATTTAAAATGTGCACTGGTTCACAACTTAAGAAAATACTTAGCAGAAGGGCATAATTTATAACTGTTTTAGAGGGCAATGCGGAAGAAATTAGAAGTCAGAAATTTTTGTGCAGAACAATTAGATTTTAGCATGTCTTTAAGTAAAAATGTATTAAGAAATGCTTGTTTTCGAAATCTTGTTATTATTTTTACTAATGCACAAATTTAAATGATAAAAAGGGGTAAATTTCAGCAAGTTTGATAACTCGCAGAAAATTAAACGATGTGTCAAAAAAATGTAAACTAAATAAAGTTACCCGTCAACTTCGCAGTGGATAACTTCTCTATACATAAAAATGAAAGCTGACTGACTGACTGACTGACATATCAAACTGCAGCCCAAACCACTGGACCTAGAATCGTGAAAATTTTTGTGGGGGTTCCCTTCAGGTCGTAGGCGAGCAGTAAGACGGGATTTTTCGAAATTCGACCTCTAAGTGGGTGAAAGGGAGTGAAATGTGTTTCCGAAGAAACGTCGACAGAGCTCGAACCCGACAGCCAATCGTCGTGATTTTTACTTTAATAGGACACTCGTAAAAATGCATATTAGCCATTTTAAGGATTTTTCGAAGTTCGACATTTAAGGGGGTGAAAAGACCTTAAATGTGTTTCCAATCAACTATCGATATCTATCGAACCCTTCGGGTTAGAGAGTTGGTATTCACTTCAAAATATTACTTACGTAAATACCCAAAAAGTAATTTCAGGAATTTTCGAAATTCGCCACCTAAGGACGTGAAAAGGGGTGAAAAGTGGTGAAAAGCATTTTCAATTAATCGTCGATATATCTTGAACCCAGCAGGCTAATTTTGTGTGTTTTACGTCCACGAGATACCAATAAAGTATTATAAAACGTGATTCAAGGGTTTTTCGAAATTTACTCTCTTAGGAGGTGAAAAGACCTTGAATGTGTTTTAGATAAATCCTCGATATCTATCGAACCCGTCGAGATATACAAATAATTTTTGCTTCAGGATGATGATTACAGAAATTATCGCAAAACGGTTTTCAGATTTTTCGAAATTCGATTTCTCAATACTGTGCAGGGGTGACATGTGTTTATTTAGTGAATGATCGATTTTGATTCGACTGAACGGGCTAGCGATATGATTTACACTTCAGTTGGATACTTATACAAATGTCTAAGATGTAAATTAAAAATATTTCGAAATTCGACACCCAAAAGGGTGAAAAAGCACAAAATTTGTTCGTGTCAGAGTGATGCTTACGTAAATATTTTAAAAAAATATGTATGTGTTTTTTTCTTTGTAGGAAACGTGATTATTAAGAATAGAATAAAACTAAGTTTGTCAATATTCAAGGCAGACGATCCGAAAAGCAGGAACGAGCAGCGAGAAACAACCTATACAGGAGTTTCACTCTACAGTAACCTATCGAGACGTGGTGTTGTACAACCTCTATGAGCCCAGGACACAGATATTTTTTGTTTTATTTTTTTTAATAAAATTTTATTTTCATGAATTATTTCGACGTTACACGACGCAGTTGTTTGTTACTCAGGTCTAAATTCCGGCAGGTTCTGGGCTCGAATTCCGTTAAAAGCTTTGTGCAAACGTTCAATTCTGACACACAAACTACAAGGCAGATCGAATTAGTGAAATTTACATGTAGTCGTTTAAAAGGGGTAAGATTGCAGTTTGCTTTACACTTAGGTTCCTCTACAACATCAGCTGACATATCGTCGGTATACTGCCATAAGTGATTAAGTCATTAATGTTATTTTGTTTAAAA
Organism: Medauroidea extradentata; assembly: GCA_003012365.1. Taxonomy (NCBI): domain Eukaryota; kingdom Metazoa; phylum Arthropoda; class Insecta; order Phasmatodea; family Phasmatidae; genus Medauroidea; species Medauroidea extradentata. The sequence continues at coordinate 42,166 of PNEQ01043821.1, forward strand.
ACACTATTGAATTGTAGATATTAACAAAAATGAGGTACGTTTCTATACTGTGACACAACAGTACGAAATGACAAATATATTTAAAACTTGGGTAATTGTTCGTGAACAATATACACATATTCCTAGCATTTTTATAATTTTATCTCATTTTGACTGGGTCACTTTTGGCAGTAAAACGACGATATATCATCTAACTAATATTAAGTTTGCTGTACCAAATACGTTTCCGTGAAACCTTTACCCACTGAAACTTTGTAATAGCAATGAAGTTCCAGTGAATATGTTGAAAATATGTAATTGAGGGCACCGTCACCAATGGATGTATACAGGGTAAATAAGATGTTTTTCATTCGATTCAGCTCTTACCTTAGGTGTCTGTAACTTCCCCACAGCGTCAAATTGGCAGGGCTATAAATAAGGTCCAGGCGAAGTCGCCGTTAGTGGCAGGGACAAATTTAAGACTGCTTTTCGCGTGGACAGCTATAGCTACTAATCCTGCTGCAAAATTAGCCGCTTGGACATTCTAACATTTGATGACTGAAGTACCAATCTTAAGTACAAATAGGTTCTTCAATTAAAGTAAATATTACCAGCAGTTGCGAATAATACTCGCGAGCAAAGCCGCGGGGGACTGCTGGTATATAATAATATTAAAATACTTTTTCTTTGCACATTATTTATATACATCCGCTTGATGAACTGTAACACTATATTTGGGCCGAAAGAATTCCCTTCCGCCTCCTCATCAAAATCAACGAACCTTTCCTACATTAATTGGAAACTCGTCAAACCACTAAAGAGTTCCATACTTCTGTTGACACCACGTTATGTCGGTCTAACGTACAATGTTAAGAACCCGCTCGAAACAACAGGCATTTGAGAATTCCTGCTCTTGTTTAACATCCTCTTAAGAGCTCTATTCAGCTGACGCATAAACTGCGTTTCAATGTATTAGGAGAAAGTTTTTTTTTAAGAAGCACTACTAAATATACGTTCAATATCTTCAATAACGTAAAGAAAATAAATTTAAAACCACGCCTCTCTTTTTTTTCTAAATATCGTGCTTAGAAACAAGATGGCACTTCAAAATGGCTAAAAACTGTTATTTTCATACTACTGTCACGTAAAAAAATTCAACCGGAATAGTAAAACGAAAACGGAGAAGCACGCGCTGGACTTTGCTACGCTCTTTTCATAAACAAAAAAGTTACATTGGAAAAAGCCGACGACCAAAACACTACAAGCCGTTTTAGCACCCAGCACGTAGTGGCTCTTATCGTTCGCATTTTTCCGTATTTCAAACGCGACATCTAGCGTTTACTGTAGAAGGCAAAAGCGTTACAGAATAACTTGAGCAGGCACACAAGACGATGTTTTTAATGTTTTTTTTTTTTGTGGCGCGGAGCAGCTGGTACGCATGCGCAGGTGACATCACGGGCGACGGACAGCATAATGCGCCGGTGCGCATGCGCCTTGGAGTGTCTGCCGCCAGGAGCGCTGGTGTCGCTAGGACCCTAGCCGCGCGGGGTTGCAGATGTGGCAGGCGCAGCTGGGATCAATAAGACTAGGTAGCACCACGCAGGGGCACTAGGGCGGCTGCCGTGCAAGTGAACAAATAAAAAAAAAGTACAGTATTTCGTAGCCACTCGTCCTTGGTGATGAACTCAAGTACGACTATGATTGACGACGCGTTCGAGTCGCCATGAGCAGGTCGAAACAGGAAAAAGTCACGCACGTCGGTTCAATGTCGCCAGAACCGTGGCTGTGAAAACAAGCACGATACGTCCGTCTGAAGCAAGGGAAACTGACGGGGTGACACGCTGCTGTTTTATTTACCGCTTCCAGAGAGGAACTTCAAGTTTATTTCCTCCCCACCATTCCTGGTATTTGTCCGGAATGGTCGAAAAGAGACTGCGCTCGTAACTCGGAAGGAATCCTATCTATTTGAGCATGTAAGTTTGATGATGCTGGTTATATGTGGTTTTCCATTTATTTCTGTCAGCTGTTGTGTGTTTAGGCATAGGCGTGCGCACGGGGAGTGTAAGGGGTGCAGCTGCACCAACAACTGCACTTGTTTCGTAAAATATATACAAATCTTATTGTTTTTGTAACGTTAAATAGATATTTATAAATTCCAAAATGTTTGTGCAATTTTGTTTCTAGCACGTTAAAATTTAAGTATATTTTTCAAGAGCTAAAAATGTTAATTAATAAGACATGTGGAAACAGAATCTTTAAAAGGTAGCTCCACAATTTTTTTACTAGCATAAAATTTTTAACTTTTAAGCTATCTTAAAATAATAACAATTTCTTACAGTTTTACATTCAATGCGTTTGTTCGGAAACTCCTTTATTAACACAATTTTGCACCTAAAATACATTTTTCTCTCCTCTCTCCCAAAAATTCCTTTTTCCTAAAGCATGCACCCCCTTCCTTAGCCTAAACTTGCGCAGGCCTATGTACTAAGGAAAGTGCTGAAGATAATGCCAGGCTTTAAGTGAGTACAAACACGTGAAATCAACAAACATAAATCATCCTTATCATCTAATTAGCTTCTATCTTTTGCGCACAATACAAAATGCATGCATTTGCAGTTACTAGAATAGCTCGCAGCTTTAGATTTGTAATGGAGAGCCAATTTTGCACGAAATGTATTCTCAGTGGATCAGTTTTTAATATATCTCAACTAAACATTCAAGAAAAACTAGTTATTTATTGAACCTTGCTAAATTTATTCTTCAGTACTTAAGCAAATGTACACCATTGTTAAAATCAACAATTAAAATACTTAATTAAAGCGAATATATTTTCGAAATATATAGTTTTCTATGACAATATTAATTTACTAAATCTAAATTATAACGTTGTTCTTACTTAAATAACTTATTTTAGTAACTGATCCACGAGGAAAAAATTTTTTTCTAAACATTGCTATCTCATTCACCCTTCACGACTGTATGCTAATTAGTCAGAACACTCAAGACATTTGGTGAGATAATTTATCAAGCTTAATACTTTGTTCAATGTGGATCTAGTTTATGGTCTTGGTATATACGATAGTAATAAAGTTACTACTTGTGAGCTGCGTTTAGAAATCAATTGAACAAATCGATAAGTAAAAATACCGCAAGATTAACAAATTATTAGCACGATAAGGCAAATGCATATTTTTTTTGTCTAACCTAGATTTCCCTCCTTAGTTAGTTTCTGCCTTTCCGTTTCTTGTAACTCAATATACGTAGTCGTTTGCCTATTAAACGTCTACGACTGCAGTGAAATGTATGATTTAATGCTTATTTTGAGAGCCTTAAAAATTACTGTTCCACTTTACGGTGTAAAATATACAGGAGTGACAATTATGTATCACTGTAATCTTGCCTTTAGCTAACATATTACACGTGTTCACTTTGGCTTACTTAGTTTGCACTTAAGTACGTCATGCAAGTTTCAGTAGCCTATTTATTTGATTGCATGCATGTCACGTCTTACGTCATAACTCCATTCTCAGATTCTACGTGTAAAGCAGTTCGACGCAGTCCAACCAACTCGTAGACCGCTCATCGCTATCCTAGGTCAGCAAAACAATCCTGTAATATATATATATATATATATATATATATATATATATATATATATTTATTTATTTATTTAGCCAAGCCCGGTAATTTCACAGTGAACATGAAAAATCAACATAATTTTTTTAAATTTTTTTTGTCGCAAATATATCACAATTGGTTCCTTTAAATTTTGATACCCATTAACCTCATAGTTTACCAATGTTTTTTTACCCAAAGTATCACCAAATTTTCTTATGGAAATAAGCCAAAATCAATATATATATATATATATATATATATATTTCTTTTTTTTTTTTTTTCGAACGAACTGCGCATTAGTTTGTAAAAGAATTGCGTATCGTTTGACTGCTCTTAGTCTTAAACTTTTCAAACGCATTTCATCTTTAAAAAAATTGGATTTTTTTACCAGCACTACCTAGCATGGCCTTAACCAACAGAAAGGAAATTTTATATCCAGATGGTGATAGAAACTCATGCTGGAAACATTGCGTAGCTATAGAACAAGAGACAAAATATGAGATCATTGACGGGCGATATAAGTATTTATTTCCCGTGAAAAGCATATTAAAAAGTAGATCTTACCATGTTTTAAACGTAGAAACCAAAAAATGTATTCAGTTACATCAAACGTTCTTTTCAATTTATCTTTTTTTATTTATGTCTGTTTGCGTAAACACATCGGTTCCTTCATACAGACTATATGGATATGGGTAGCTGGAGGTAAAATCTTTAAATTCATAACTAGAAATTCAGAGTCACAAAGGAATTAAAAGAACATTCAGTAATACTACAGTTAATTCCGTTATAGTAAAATATTGATATATCAATATAACTATCAAAGATAATTTCAATTCGTTTAAAACTGTATCATTATCCTTTGTACGTGTTGAGTTAAAATATGTAAATCAATCTAATAATGTCTTATAAGTAGGTCTATTCTAACATATTTATCACGACGAGTAAATCCTACATATAGGCCTATATTTAAGTCATTTTGTTTTATTGCGATGTTAACTGGTCGCAATCTAAGTTATTTATTCGCCTGTTAATCTAAAACATCTATTCTAGTTTTTATTTGAAATTTAACCCGCGCAATGATTATTTTAATAGCCTTGATATTTTGACCATGCAAAGGTAGCATAATCATTGCTCAATTATTTGTGAGCTTGTTTGAATGGTTGGACGAAATATCATTTGTCTAAGTTTAATTATTAAAATTTAGTTAAAATGCTTACATTTTTTACTGTAGGAGAATACCTTACAGATCTTTATTTATATAAGTTTATTGATTTTTGTTTTATTATATTTATTATTTTTTAATTTAATTTGTTGGGGTGACATAAAGATAACTCCTTACATTTTTCATCAATTATTTATGAATACCTGACCTTTTATTATTGTTATAAGATTTAGATACCGGTACACATTATCCTTGATTCTCTACTCAATATCTTACTTACTTATGATCATAAACGTCGATTGCGATTTCATAAGAGAATTATGCTGCAAGACGTCTACAACTTGCAGTCCCCCTATAGGTGTCCACGTGAAAAGCAGTCTTAAGTTTGTCCCTGCCACTAACAGCGACTTCGCCTCAGCCTTATTTATAGTACTGCAAAGTTGACGTTGTGGGGTAGTTATAGACTCTTAAATGTAAGAGGTTATCCTCATGAAAAAGTCTGATTTACCCTGTTGAACAACCATGGGTGACGGTGCCCTTAGTTACATTTGTCAAAATATTCACTTGAAGTTTAATGCCATTAGAAAGTTTTGTGGGAAAAGGTTTCGCGGGAACATATTTGGTGCCCCCACCTTGAGATCAGTGAGATGATATATGTGAGCTGAAATCGAGAAACCTTAGTGGAATGTGAACTGCATAATCCATTTTAGTCCTTTTAAAAGACTACATGCAAATTTCACTAATTCGATCTGCAGTGCAGTACTTGTGTGTCAGAATTGAATGTTCGCACGCAACTTTTAACGGAATTCGAGCCCAGAACCTCCCGGAATGTAGCTCTGAGCTACAAACAACTGCATCACGTATGTAACGTCAAAATATTTCATGAAATCAAATTAAATTTTAAAAGTAAAATATTCATGTCTTGGACTTATAAAGGTTGTACAACACCACGTTCTGATAGATTACTGTGGAGTGAAATTCCTGTATAATTTATTTCTCACTGGTCGTACTTGCTTTTCAAATCATCTGCCTTAAAAGTTTACTAGCTTAGTTTTATTCCTTATAATCAAGTTATCTTGAAAAGTAAATAAACTCACACGTATTTTTTTAAATACTCACGTAAGCATCACTCTGACGCGAACAACGCATCAATATCTCTATTGGTTAGGTAGATATCATGGGTTGAAGAAAAAGAATTTTGTGCATTTTCGCCCTTTTGGGTGTCGAATTTCAAAATATTTTAATTGCACAGCTTTGGCATTTCTGTAAGTATCCAACTGAAGTTTAGATCTCGACGGTAGCCTGTTCAATCGAATCAAAATCAATCATTAATTAAAAAACACACATGACCCCTGCACAGTATAGAGAGTTCGAATTTCTAAAAATCTTAAAAAAGGTTTTTCGATCATTTGTGTAATCATCATCCTGAAACAAAAATTAACTTTATATCTCGACGGGTTTGATAGATATCGATGATTTATCTAAATCACATTCAAGGTATTATCACCAATTAAGAGATTGAATTTCGAAGTACCCTTGCATCACATTTTAGACTACTTAACTGGTGTATCTTGGACGTGAAACACACAATACTCCGTTGGGTTCAGTTTTTATCGACGTTTAATTAAAACAGGCTTCATTACTTTTCATCCCTTTTCACCTCCTTCGGTGGCAAATTTCGAAAATTCATGACATTACTTTTTAGATAATTGAGTAAGCATAAATCTTATACAAAAAACACGGCGCTACATAAAAATCAATGGGATCGGTATATATGTATGTATATATATATATATATATATATATATATATATATATATATATATATATATATATATATATATATATATATATATATATATATATATCGATTGTGAATCGAAAACACATTTTACCTTTTTTTTATCTCTTTTTGGCCGAATTTGAAAAATATATTTGAATGGTATTTGGGATATTTACGAAAGCATCAATCTAAACAAAGAGAACTTCGATATCTCGACTGATTCGATAGCTATAGAGGAATAATCGAAAATACATTTCACGTATTTTCATACCCTTAATTAAAGAATTTCGAAACGTCTTGGAGTCCTGTCATAGACATTTGTATACATAACCAATTGAAGTAAAATCATGACGATAGTAAATTGTGTTTCAGTGATATAGAAGATTCATAAAAACACATTTTGCCCCTTTTTACTGCTTGGGGGCCGAATTTAAAAAATCCCTAAAACGATTTTTTGGGTATTCACGTAAGCAACATTTTGAAGTGAATACCAACTCTTTATCCCGAATGGTTCGATAGATATAGATAGTTAATCGGAAACACATTTAATGTCTATTCACCCCCTTGAATGTTGAACTTCGAAAAATCCTGAAATTGGCTAGTAGGCATTTTTATGAGTGTCTTATTAAAATCACAATGATAGGCCGTCGGGTTCAAGCTCTATCGATGTTTCTTCGGAAGCAAATTTCAGCACTTTTCACCCCCTTAGAGGTAGAATTTCGATATATATATATATATATAGACGCACGCAAACTTGAAAGAAAATAGCATGAATCCGGAAATAACTATTAAGGTACCGGTTATTAAGTAAGCTCCATTTTAAAGCAAAAACCACCTCGATATCTCAAATGGTTTAGGAGATACGGATGATTAATTGAAAACAGGTTTCATTTTTATACAGGCTTTCAAGGATGAATTTTGAAAACTTCTAAAACTACTTTTCAGACATTTACATGAGAACCATTCTGATGCAAAGGTAAATCTAGATATCTTAAGTGGTTTAAGAAAAATAGAGGATTTATTAAAAACACATTTAGTGGCTTTTCACCCTCTTGATTTCCGAATTTCGAAAAAGCGAAAAATTATAACGGATGAATTTGCTTCGGCAATTTTTTGAAGCAAAAATAATAACAATATATCATCAGGTTAGAGGGATATCGAGAATTTCGTGAGAACACGTTTTGCCCCTCTTCACCTCTTTAATTTTCGATTTTCAAAAAATTCTTCCTTAGTGTGTACTTCGCCGTGAGGGGAAGCTACGTTGAAAGTTTCGCGTTTCTAGGTCCAGCGATT
>PNEQ01043821.1:52500-63888 GCA_003012365.1 Medauroidea extradentata
AAAAAACAAAGCTTAAATTAAATCTGATGTACATCATGGTGCAGCTCGTCGCCTGTAATAATTTCACAGTTACTTATTTCGTTTCATTTTGATAAATGTTTTTGGGGGGGAGGGGGTTGTACAAATTAAAAACATGCACATTTTGATTTTGAAATGCCGCTATGGGAAAACTGGCTGACGCACTTGAAAAATATCAGAAAATTAGAAATTTTCAATTACAAATGCATTATTTTAAAGAAATACTAATAAATGCGGTTGTCATACATGTCTTGGCGTAGCTCGAAACACTGTTCTTCAGTATGAACTATTTCATGTCGGCAAGTTAGTTGGTTTTCCTATCTAGCATAAAACCGTTCTATGCAAATTATAACTTTGACATATCACTACACGAAAACTATATGAGATGAAAATATTTCATTGCAGTAAAAAAACAGTCACAATAATGGGTTTATGTCTACAAAACAAACCGTACCCCATACAAATATAAACTTGTTAAAACAATTAATATTTCGTGAACTCCTACATTAGAACACTTCGCCCTTAAGCAGCCAGTATGTGTAATTTGTAGAGCCAGTGATTTTTGGCGAAAATAATTCTGCATGAGTTTGTTTCAATGCCTTACGTGTAAATATGCAGCTCTGCTTCATGATTACTGGCAGTCCGTATTTGAGCAGATGCGTCGCTCACTTGACTATGCCAATCAGTGAGTGAGAGATTTTTGGTCAGCGCTCAACACCGAGGTATTTAGCGCTGGTGAAGGTTGAAATGAGGTGAGCATAGTGCAGCACCAGAATTAAGGGGCGGGGTAAAAGGAGAACCACGAGAAAACCCGCCGACAGTGCTATCGTCTGGCACGATTCCCACGTGCGAAAATCCGAAGATTGACCCCGCCGGGAATCGAACCCGGATCGCCTTGGTGCCAACCAGAACAGTGGCTTATCGTGGTCGTGTTCCGAGTCATGCGGTGCTAAGCAGTGACTATACTCAATACTGAGTTGTCTGTAGGAACATTAGACTTATAGGAGCAAGTACACTCTTCTTACAGTAGCGTACAAGATACAAGGAACATATACTACAATAATATACCTCGGTCTACACAACACATGTTTATTGTACATGACAGGTAGGCACATTGAGTCCACGTGCTCAAAGTGTATAGTCTGAGCTTATGTTGCGTGCCATGGAAGTAACACTACTACGATACGCCACTGAATCAGAACAATGTCAATGCGACACCGCGCTTCTGTGATTTGCAAGTAGAACCTCAAGACGTTGACAGTTACAAAACATCCAGTCACTTAACAGGAAGCAGCGTGTAGGTATGCGTGTATGAAGGTCAGTGACGAAGCGTGGGTGTGTTATAAGGGGAGCGGTACTTAGCTACCTAGAGGAACGTCAATTTCCCAGCAGTGGCGTAGCGTGGCTGTGTTGCAAGGCGTGTGGTATTAGCAGCGACTATACGCTTTGAGCAGTTGTGTTGTTGTAGAGACCAAGGTGTATATATTATAGGTAGAGATGATGGTTTATCGCGGGAAAACTTGACTGTTTACTGGATTTCAACGCATGTTCAGCTTACCAGAAGATTACTGGCTTTAGCTTGTAAGTGCAGCTGCTATCCTATTCGACTGAGCCAATAAGAATCCTGATATTGTGATACTTGATGCATGTTATTGGTTGGCATACAACTACAATGTGACAAAACACTACAGCGTTTTCGAGGGTATGTTGACACAAAACATTTTCGCGATATACCATCATCTCTAATTATAGGATAATTCCTACCTTGCCTCTTGTACGCTACTGGCTGTGGAGTGTTCCTGACCATACAAGTCAAATGGTTTCTCAGACAACTCAGTGTTGCGTATAGTCACAGCTGGGTATCTCACACCTTGGAACACTCCACGCGACGCCACTGTTTCCCAGATTCATTCCAGGTCAGGTTGAACGCCAATAATTAGGGACAGGAAGTTTTCGCAACAAATTTTGCACCAATTTGTTTCAACGCCTTATGTGCATGACTGCAACTCTGCTACGTGCTCAGGGACGTGATGTTTTTAAATCCCAGCGTCTTGGGTTTCTATCTGCAAATCACAGACGTGTGGCGCCGCAGTTAACCTTGTTCTGGTTGGCACAGTCAAATGAGTGACGTCTCTACATACATACACACAGTCACTAACCACGAAGCAGAACTGCAGATGTGCACGTAAGGCACTGAAACAAAGTGGGACAAAATTCTTTTCGCGAAAAACAGGGGTCCCAATGTATTCTTCATTGTCACGCCTGTGACTTGCTGGCGGCTGTTATGAAACGCCTTTGACTACTGCAAGCCAGTAGTAAGTAAGGAAATAACTCGCACGACTTTCGCTTGCTACCCGCTTGTCACGTTATACGCCAATGAATTATCGATTGTAGCCGGTGCGTGTATAGGACTGAGAAATATATGCTGCTGCCAGGTAAATCTGCGAAATCGACGCACCTATAGCTATGACTAGGGACCCGTAATATTCGCGAATTGATTTTTGCAACTTTTGGGTTCAATGCCTTACGTGAACATCTGCAGTCCTGCTGCACGGTAATTGGATAGCGTGTTTTAGTGCAGAGACGTCTGACATTTGACTGTGCCATATCAGAATAAGGTTACTGCGACGCCACACGTCTCTGATTTGTCCCAAGACGCGGGTTGTTAAAACGTCCTAGCACTGGCTACGATTAAGATATGCACATGTGCTCGCAACACATTCAAACAAACTGATGCAAAAATTTTTTCACGAAAATCAGGCGTCTCTAGCTATGCTTATACAGAAATCTGAGTTGTCTATGAAACAATTATACTGGTGAGGGTAAGCACACACTCTAGCCAGAAATGTTCAAGAGGCGAGGATCGTATTATCCAGTAACAACACGACACCTGCAGAAGAAAAATACTATACATTGGTTGATTCCAGCAGTCATGTAAAATTCACGTGTTCATAGTGTGTAGTTGTATCTAAGTAATACCAGTTCCGTTGAAAGGTTGCCACGCTTTGCCATTAAGGGGGATGGGGCGCCAAAGCAGAGAATTTTCGACGTAACTTTTTCCCTTCGCATATTATAGAAAATCCGTAGATTACACTTTTGTACACCTTCTTACTTTATTACATAGTCATAGACTTTCTTATTTTTGTAGCACTGATAGATGATAGGAAACCCGTTTCTTTTTCCTTTCTGCCATCACTGCTCCAAAAATAAGACAGTATGTGATTCTGTAGTAACGTGATAAGTTGTACAAGAATATCATTTCCGGATTGTCGAAACTAGATTTTCGATAATAAGCGTGGGGAAATATTTGTGTCGAAAATTGTGAAAATTCACTGCTTTGGTGCACCAGCCCCCTTAACATGTAGAAACCTGCAGCAGACTGATGCAAGCTGTTGTACGTTCGCTCAACGTGTTCTCCTGACCAACGGTGTTCTCGATTTCAACAAAGATCACTTCGAGCCAATAATTAAAAGTTCCAGGGTAGGGTGACCAATTCCGTGTAAAACAATCAATTGCGTAAATGACGTCACAAAAGACTGGCGTGAGCAACAGTCCACAATCACAGATTGCGTACGAGAATTTACAGGTCAGAACAGTCTAGCATGTCACCAATAACAACACATATTTTGCATGCCTAGAGCCACGAATTTGGTGCAAAAACACTTTGCACCATTTTGTTTAAATGCCGCACGTGTGCATCGGCAACTTTGCTTTATGGTTATTGGCAGCGTGTCTTTGTTCAGACACGTCTCTCATTTATCTGCACCAATCAGGATAAGTTTACTGGGACATCATACGGCTGTGATTTGCCAGTAGGACACCACGACAAGAGAGACTTTAAACAGCCAGTCGCTGACCATGAAGATGAGATGCAGACGTGTACTTTAGCATGGCCGTCTTTAGTAGAAGGCCGGAGTCTTGAATGCGGCAACGCAGCATCAGGGGGCCTGCTGCTTGTCACTTATTGGCCATACTAGCCACTGTAATGTGTCTATATGCAGTTTTAGTGGCGTGTACACGTCTACAGAAACTAGGGCTACCAATGAGCGACCGGCAGTATAAGGCCTCCGATGCAGCGTTGCCACATTCAAGACTTCGGCCTTCTACCTTTGAATATATTCAAAGCTTCTACTAAAGACGGCCATGACTTTAGGCGTTGAAACAAAATGGTGTCCAAATATGTTTACCACAAACTCGTGCCGGTGCTGATAAGGGTAGTTGAAGAGGAGGCGTGTGGTGTGGTTGAACAATGTTGTGGTGTGTTGCAAGCTGCGCCCGAGTGGATGACGACCCTGGGATCACCGTCCTGCAGAAGTGTGCGTGCGAACATCTGGTCCTGCTGGCACAGTTCCCGTCTACAACTACCACTCAGCACAGGTGAGTGAGTGTCCTATTCTAACTACCATACTACTACAGTACAGGCCACTGTAAAAATTGTATTGTTGTAGATACTATACGTCTATTAAAATAGGGACAAGAGTACAGTTTGATTGTCGCTACTATCTGGATTGTTTCTACAACAATCTGTTCTGTAGAAGTAACAATATGTTCTGTACGAGAAATATGCTCTTTTCTTCTTCTACAAAAGAAATTGTTGTAGAGACAATCCAGATAGTACCGACAATTAAACTGGACTATTGTCCCTGTTTTAACAGGTGTATTGTACTTTTCTTTTATGAGGAAGCTCAGTATTATTAGTTAGAAAAGGACCATTTGTGCCGCTAGATGCGCTGGTCAAGGTACATGTGCAAAACGGTTGTCTCCATACCCAGTTTAGAAAGGTTTCGTAATTGTGAAACTCATAATTTTTTTTTCGAATAAAATTATGTATCTGAAATGACTTTGTTTCCAGTCTAAAAATCTCAATTAAGTAATTTTTCTCTTTATGTAACCTAGAAAACATCATTAGATTTCGCACCGACTCCAGCACAAAATGCGATGGATACTGACACTTGCCAAACTCCTGTATAAAAAAAAAGTATATTATCCGAATCTGTAGAATAACTAACTTAATGGGGAAGGTTAGACAATTTTATTGTCTTTTCAGTTCTTGAGACATAACATTTATTCAAATTGTATTATCAAAAATTTCTCTTCAACAAAGCGTAGGATATATTCTTGGTAAACTAATTTATATAAAAATATGGAATCTTTCATTAATTTGTCGTGCAGAATGATTTGCAAGAGAATTCCTGAAAGTTTAACCCATAATTGTTTTGCAATGATTCTGCATGGCAAATTAATAAAATATGCCATTACTATTTGTGTCAAGAAATTTACTAATAATACATCCTATGCTTTGTCGTAGAGTAAATTTTGATAATATTATTTGAATAAATGTTATGTCTCAATTACTGAAAATACAATAAAATTGTCTAACACTCCCCAATAAACTATGTTAACGTACCACACCATAGCCATCTTTAGTGGAAGGCCGCGGCCTTATATCTGGCAACCCTGGCAGGAAGGGTCATTTTAACACTTATTTTAGCTCTCCAAAGGCAGTGGCTTCCCCTGATTCGCCGGTATGTAGAGCAGATTAACGAATCAGGTACAGCCATTGCCTTTGGAGCGCTAAAATAAGTGTTAAAATGACCCTTCCTGCCAGGGTTGCCAGATCTAAGGCCGCGGCCTTCTACTAAAGATGGTTATGACCACACCCGTGGAGTTCTGTCTCGCGTATCGGTGGAAAGCCCACTGCCTGCCAAGTTTGCAGCCAATTAAGTTTAAATGTGGTATTAAAGTTAAAATTAATTTCTTCTCAGGTATATCAACTTTAAGGAATTATCTATAACTATAGGGTTCTACTTGTTAATGTCTGATACAATAATGCAATTTTCAAGAACTTTGCCTGTAAAATAAGTTCTGAACATCTAAAATATAATTGAAATTTTTATATTACACAAGAATAATATGAGCTAAAAGTTATTGAAATGTTTTCTGTTGCAACATTTATTTTAAAAAATCTTATACAGAAGTTATCTATCCGGAAGATTAATATGTAAAGTTGGCGCATTCAGAATTAATATATTTTAACATTTATTTTTATAATTTTTGCTCCTCATTCACGTTAAGTTGTGACACACCACCATTACACACAAACCAGTCACTGACACTTTAGTTATAATTTTTTTAAAAACTTTTGAACGCTCTAACGTCAGTAAGATTCTAATCGGAATGAATGAGACCAATCAACTCTCAGGTATAGTAGAGTTAACTTCAAGTGACATGTGCAAAGTGCTATTACCAATGTCAGAGGAGTTGATTTAAGTACAGGATCAGTGACTCAAACACGAAACGGAGACAAAAGCGTGCAATTCCTGTACTAAGGGCGCCGCATACCACGCGCTTCAAAAGCGTTGCAGTGTGTCCATAAATACGTTTTTTTTTTAGCGAAACTCTTCATATGTGTTCATTGTACCAGTCTATAAGAAGAAAAGAAACTTCCGTCAGGGACAGATTGTCTTTGTTAGACACCATGCTCGTTAAAAACAGTTTTGAAGCCCTACAACAAAGCTACAAATGGCCTTTCCAGAATACTGTACTTCAAATACAGTGGACTCCCAATTATCCGTAGACCTCAATTTTTGAACAAATCCGTAACACATGTCTTCAAATCAACCGCGTGAAAAAGCTGATTTGAGCTAAGTTTGAGGGCTTTAAATTATTCTTCCAATGTGAGTGGTGTCTTGAAAGACACGTTTTTTTCGTAGATAAGCATTGTGGACGTACGTTCACTGGTCTCTGAGAAAAAACGTAATTTCGACGGTAACACATCGGACTCGCGTTCTGTACTCGATTTCTGGTCCGGCCGCCCTGATAAGGTCTCTCGGATTTCCACGGTTTCCCAAAATCGCTGCAGGCAATGGCCTCGCTGTTGAAGAGAATTAAAAATTCAATTAACTTACCTTGCGTACTAGTAATAGCCTGGAGTATTTTCGGAAAGCCATAAAATACAGAAATAAAGGTGGCCGCTAAATGAATCGAACGTAAGTCTTCCCGAATCCAAACCTAGTTTTTCACCACCGTCACTCGGTAGTAAAGAAGGGAGAAACAGTTATCATTATTTTTCTTCTTCGTGAAGATAGTGCACACTTATCGACTCTGAAATAGAGTAAACGCAAATTACTAAATGCGTTCGGTTAATGCAATTCACTAATTCGAATGTCAAACAAATAGCCTATGGTTGCGCGAATATAAAGAAGATAAATATTCACTTCGGCCCCAACTTGACTCATGACGGTGTCATCTCTCCTGTTTATTATTCTAAAAGGTAACCAAGGGGTGATGGGCTTAGAAGTTACAATTTTATCCTCTCACATTTTTAGCGCCGAAAAAAAAATACATGAAAGTTCAAAGTTTTGATGAGAAAACCTGTTTTAAAACTACCGTATTGTACCACACAATCAAAATTTTCCCGGGTGAGAACGCCTGGACAATTCGCTGTAACAAATTTCCAGGCTGGAACCTAGTCCCACGTACACAAATCCTTGTTACGCCACTGCCATTATGACAAGAATTCCCACTGTTACATAGCAATTGTTGTAATACTCCTGTCTCGTGTAACTTCAGTTATTGTTGATAGTTCTGAGGAGAGCTAACGTCGTTCCTCGCTAGTGCAGATTGCAACATATGCCAAAGTTGGAAACATGTATTTATGTTGTTCATGTTGTAATAAGTGTAACATCAACATATAGATGTTATCTATGGATAAATAAATTGACTAGTAGTTGACATGAACGCTGCGTTATTATTTTAGTAAGAAACATTGCACAGATAACATCACTCTTGGGGCAGCCATCTGGGTGCGTGTTTGTGGCCAACAAGTGCTGTAGTCCTCAAGGGCGACATAGTTGGCGCATCGCACATCACCGTAGTCTTTATGCACAAGCTACTTAACTGGCGTGCGGTCTTTTCATCGAGGAAAAGGTTGACTCTATAATGTTACAAAGTAATATTATGGGGTAGTGTTAGACAATTTTGTTATATTTTCAGTTTTTGAGTCGTAACTTTTATTCTAATCGTACTATCAAAATTTCCTCTTCGACAAAGTAACTGCTTGACATAAATAATAATGTAATCTTCCATTAATTTGTCTTGCAGAATCATTGCAAGAGAATTATAGGTTAACTTTCAAGAATTCTTTTGTAATTATTCTGCATTACAAATTAATGAAAGATTCCATTATTGTGTATGTCAGGCAGTTTACCAAGAATATACCCTATGCTTTGTCGCAGAGAAAAGTTTTATATGAACAATTCGAATAAATGTTTTAACTCAAAACCTGAAAATACAATAAAATTGTCTAACACTCCTTCTTAAGAGTTAGTAGCCGCTAGCTTTTTGTTTTTACGTTTGAGTCACGGAAACCGGGAAGGCGATAGTTCGAATGTAACTCCTCCAACACCTCGTCGCCTCAAGGCGCGAAGGACAAAACTAGCTACAGTGTTTTCGTAGAAACCATTTTTCAACGGGACTTCAAGCGATGACCCTGTTATTTTATTTATGGAAAATAGGCCTATGTGGTAAGGTCCAGTGCAGGTTTCTATGATTTGGTTTCCCGAATATGGTTGATATTTTCTCAGGTGCAGCCACGTGGAAAGGTCATTTTTACCACTTTCGAGGATCTTGGAAATCATGTTCTATTTAGTGGACGGAGTTTTTTAAACTATAGGGACACAGTTTGAAGTGTGTCTTCTTTTCGTAGGTAAACTCATTGGAAACATTTAAATAGTTATACAAGAAATAATACTTTCCATACCACGCCATAGCACGTCTCACGCGCCAGGTCCACAAACTACTAAGGATGTTCAAGTGCGATAGAATCATAATTTTATATTTATATGAAATATTGTTAATTTTGTAGACAATACTTGTGAGTGCAGTTTCCTCTTACGAAACAATTTTAGCTGGCGTAGTTTTCTCATAACGGCACGTCAAAGTCGAAATTTGAATGATCTGCTGCCATACAAATAGTGAAAAGCAATATACTTACGTACGGGAAATAATTCGCAGTGAAATAACATGCTATGGGCTACGTAATAAAACGTTTAAAAAAATTCCACGAACTGTTTTTGTATTTTAAAAAAATAGCTGAATTTACAACTTTTTTCTGTACTTTTGCGATTTCTTTTTTAATTCAAAATATTACTTTGTGTTTTTTTTTTAAATGTTTTATTGCATTGTTCAAGGCCCTCATGGGATGTAAATTCACAGTGAATTATTTCGATTAAGTAGGTCAGTTGGTTTTCACTATTTGCATGGCATTGTAACAAGCAAATTTTGACTTCGTCACCACGTTATTAGAAAACTATGAGATCTAAAATTGTTTCGTAAGAGTAAAATATACTCACAAGTATCGTCTACAAAACTAACAATAATTCATAAAAATATAAAATTAATATTTTATCGCACTTGAACACCCTTAAGAGGGATTATCTTGGCATCGGGGTGTGAGCCGTGTCAGATGATTGTCTCGCGACGTTTCGGCAGTCCTTGCAGCTGCCATCATCAGGTAGTCAGAAGACCTACTGACAAACACAGGAGAATGGAAGTCCTTACTAACGACCACCTGATGAAAGCCCGCTCTCTTTAATTAAAGGGGGTAGTTCACCCAAATTTTCTATTGTTTTAATAGTTGTTATATTTGCACGAGATATGGCTTATTTTTTAGATATATGTTGTGGCTATGTTACGTATTAGTGACGTTTTCTAGATTTTATAATTGTTGTACTAATGGCACGTCAAAGAACAAATTTGCATAAAATGGTTCTATGCGTAAAATAATCAACTGACTTACAGAGAAATTAATTGAAGACAGAATCACTGAATAATAAGATCTGCTGAATTTAAAATAATAAATGGTAAATTTTCTTAAATCTTTTAAAAATACAAGACATTTTAAATACGTTTCTTCATACAAGTCTTGGCGTAACGCGTGACACTGTTCTTCAGTATTATTTTTTTTTTTCATTTCTGTAAGTCACTTGGTTTTCCTTTCTTATATAAAACCTATTTATGGAAATTTGTCTTTGACATGCCATTATACAAAAACTATGAACTCTGTTAAATTTTTAATGCATTAAATATTGTAACAATATATGTCTATACAAGTCCTGTTTTACTCTTCATTATCATTCCGGCGTTGCTCCATGCTAGCCTCACGTCACCACTCCCCAGCGCTAAACACCTCGATGTTAATCGCTGACAAAAAAATCACTCACTCACTTTACAACGGCGGCGCTATTTCTATTAACCAGTTTTGCCAACTCCAGTTAGAAAAATATCAGCGAAAGTTCTCGTAGGCTGTGCCTAGCAACAACTCAGGTGAAAGACTAGGTCCTCTCACAGCATAGCTGACGTCACAGCGGAAAGACTGGCGTAGACAGGGCGAAGCATGCTTACCTTGTGTTAATTGAATATGTGCAGTGGAATTGAGACGGTCACGCCGGCCGTTGTAAACTTTGCGTTAAAATTTTTAGATGCAATTTACTTCAACTTTGCCGGTTTAGCCATAGTTTCGGGGGGACGGAGTTGATGTTAGTTCGTGCGGGAATATCGTCAACTTTATCGAACAGTTACAGACATCTTCAGGTAAGGTAAAAAACACTCATCATTTAAGAGGCAAGGAAAGGTCCGATGTCGACCGGACGACTAGAATACTCATCGTCAATAAAATCTGAACTACTCATCAAAATTCGATGTGATTTATTTGTTTCCGAGTAGATATTTTATGAGCGGACGTTTGTTTATACAGCAATATGCAGTAGTATGCTTCACTTTTGAGTAAAAATTAAAAGCTTTTTTTTAAATAAGGGCTTGGAACCACAAAATCTACAAAAATAGAAAACTGTGATTTTTATAATTTTTAATATGATAATATTTAGGCTTCTGTATATAATTACCGAATTAAAAGAAACTCGTGTTTTGATTTGAAAATAATTTTACTATCCTAATATCTATGAATGAGAGTTTTACGTATGTTAAAATTATTTTCAAATCAAAACGCGAGTATTTTAAAAATTTGGTTATTATAGAGGCCTAGATACTATCATATTAAAAATTATAAAAATTAAAGTTTTCTATTTTTGAAGATGTTGTGGTTTTAAGCCGTTATTAAAAAAAAAATTTTAATTTTTACTCAAACGTGAAGCATACTACCACGTATTGCTGTATAAACAAACATCCGCTGATAAAATATTTACTCGGAAAAAAATTTCATCAAACTTTGATGATTAGTTCAGATTTTATTGAAAATTGAGTATTCCAGTCGTCTGCTTGACATCGTATCTTTCTATACCCCCTTAAGACGCCCGCCTACTGGTCGTGTGTTTGTGTGAGTGAGGCACGGCGCGAAGGGCGATGTTGACC
>PNEQ01043822.1:0-17977 GCA_003012365.1 Medauroidea extradentata
CTACAAATTTTCATCCCTTAATATCAAATGGTTCCCGTCAAATTCAATAAAAACCATACTTGCAACCCCATCTTCACAGGGGTTTCCTGCCCTTAGGAGTGGTTTCCAGGCATTCGTTGCCAGACATTTTCTAACTGTTATTTTGCAAGGAACATCCTGTCACAGTTTGTCGCAGAGCTGATGACTCATCCTGTATATAGCCATCTTTGTGAGGCAACACATTGGTAGTGTGAATTTCTTGTTAACTGTTCATGACGCTGTAATTGTGTATCATTGACAGCTATTTTGTTTTCCTGTGTTTATTTTCAAGTGTTTGCAAGACACAATACACGTTTCAGGGATGATTAATCTATAACGGCCTCTTAAGTGGAGTGTTTCCTTATAGTAGTGTTTTTAATTAAATTTCTTAATAACATGAATGCTACGTTGATTATTTAAAAAGAAAGCTAGGTAGGAAAGAGAGAATGTGTAAACAATTATTTTAATATCACATTTGTATGCACATATTTACTATTTTATCTGTGTACTCGTAATTGGAAATAAAGTAATGAATTACCAATGTCAGTAACACAGCAGTAAATATAGACAAGTCAGCTCACTTAAGCTTAAAAAATTCTGTTAAATAATGCTTTATGAAACTCTTGGCTCTGAATTTCAAAATTAAGTCATAAAAATCAGTAACGAGTATGCAAACATGAAATCAATAGAGGCAACTATTTCCTTAATGAAACGACCTATAGCAATTGTAGAGTTAACTAACACAAATTTGGTTCGTGTTCCTTGAATTATCAACACACTAAAAAAAATAAAAATATAAAATATAAAAATTGGTCATTGACTTTGTAAATTTTTAATAGTTACAATGTTAATAATTTTCGTGAAGTTTGTTTCATTCACAAGGCTTTTTGAAGAAATGTTATAAATTATTTTTTAATTACGAACACCGCTCAAGTAACACACACACACAGATATATATATATATATATATATATATATATATATATATATATGTATATTTATTTATTTATTTATTTATTAAGTATCTCCGGTCACGAAATAAACCGACAGTGTTTTTACAATAACGTAATAAATGCTCTTGTTTAGTCATTACATAAATTTTATTTATTTTGTACCTTAATAAATAATTATGCAGCATAACTAAGTAAGAGTGAACTTGTGACACCGATATATACAGCAAGTAATGTGAACACTAATACGCGAATTTAACCGTTTATTAATGTAAGTAAAGAATTCTAAAATTAAATGAAGCAATAGAACACGTGCAGTCCTTATCTTGGACAGCGTGAAATGAAAAACAATGTAAGGAAAGTTGAAATATGTTAGAAATTAGGAAAAAAATGTAGGACATTCCTTACCTAGCCATAGTAATTTGAGGAGTTAAATGTCATCTTCCGATCTGCTAGCACTCAAACTATGGAAGTATATATTTTATCATAAGGTTGCTTAGTGTGTGGTCACAAACACTTTGAAATAGTGTATGCGAGTGTTCTATTAAGATCATAATATTACAATGGTATTTTATTTTTTAACAGTAGGATATTAGTAATCGTGTAGAAGTCTGCATGATGCGTTTAATGGTAGGAACTTCACTGTGCGAATATGAATGCATGTAATTGGTTGCAACTGTATATCATATGCAAAAGTAAGACGAAATATTACTATAACTATAAATTTCTTGCATTTTAATGTATTTTTATTTTTCGGCTGTTAATCTTGATAGCCAATAAATGAAACGTTAAATAAAAAGTAAACAGAGTTTACAAAGAATTAGGCAAAATATGGGTATTGTAGAGGCCATGTTTTCTTTGTTTATTTCAGAAAGTGAAAAAAAAGTAAAATTATTAAAACAATATTTAGGGAAACTTAAGCTTTAGGTTAAGGGAATGTCACGAATGTATTATGTGTGGACACCATCAAACAATGCTGGCCATGATTTATACAAGACAGTAAAATACCTTGTTATTGCAATGAAATGCCTACAATTAAACAGTAGTCGTGACTCATCTAGCGAAGACGGTAGAGCCAGAAGGATACTATGTAGGAACTATGTTGTCTATACATACATGTTTTTGCAGTCGGAGAGTACCGTTGTCCTTTGGGGGCGGGTATTCTGTATAATTGGTCACGCCAAAGCCATGTTAGCCAGGCTCACAGGCGTGAGAACTGCACACTCCTCACGCCAACCGCCTATTCACATTGAACACCCTAGAATAGCCCCCTTGTCTCGAGTGATTCAGTCTAGCCCAGATATATTTATTTAGATCAAACTCTTTTAGTTTATTATTAGGGTCTGTAATACCTTGGTGGTTAACTTGTGCTGAGTTCCAGATCTTGCACAATTCAACTTTGATATTCAAATAAATTGCAGTAAATACATTGTATACATCCATAGTTTACATTTGATTTTCAATAATACTAGCATGCGTATACACGCTACATTAATACACATACATACAGGATGTTCGGATATTCATATTACAAACTTGTAGGGCAAGTAGAGGCAATGTGGGCAATGTGTCGGATGTTCCGGTGTTGTTTTGTAACCGGATAGGCAGTATGACGTCAGAAGAGCACCATGTCAAATGAGGCGTGACGTAAGGTACAGAATGAAGTGATGTTTGACTCATAACAGAAGAAAGTCGAATATATTTGGTAACAATACCAATGTGACAAAAAACTTTCATTTATCACACTAACACTTGTCAGCAGTGGGAAAATATATTTCTGGCACATGCCATCAGGTGATACTCTGACGTCAGCAGGATAAACGTCACATGCCATCAGGTGATCATCTGCCATCCTATCCGGTTGCAAAACAACACCGGCACATCCTACATATTGTAATTGTTTGTAGCACGGAAATGGTACTTTTCCGGACATGGCTTCCTATTAAAAATATTGTCTACACAGTCCTCTCGACTAGCCCTAGAAGTTTGTGATACGAATTTCCGAACATCCTGTTTATACATAATATTCTACTTGCATAAAGAGGATTAATACGAACTGTACCGACAAACGTCGTTGTGCTAGTCATTCTGCGAAATTAAGAGGAAAATGTAGGCCTACAGGATACGTTCAATTTAAATAGAATAACGGAGAAATAAAGGAAATGTATTTGTAAACTGTATCATTTACATCATTCGGTATACAAGAACAAAAATAACCACACATTGCAAAACAAATTAATAGTGTAATAATTATCTACTGGTAAAACACGTACACATTTACCACAGTACTCGTCATGATTGGTACATATGTCCACTATTCAACGTTCTGAAGAAATTTGATAAACGTAGTTCAGAGTTTTCAGCGTTTCTGTAGTTGTTTTACTTTAGTCACAACGTTATTGATTGTGAAGATGAGTCATCTTAGATGATCGAGAAGCTGTTTTATTTTCGTTCGTACCTATTGCCAAGAAATCCTACTGTAATTATGTTCTCCAAGAGACCTTGCACATGTGGGATAACGTACGCAGGATAAAATAACAGGCCTCACAACATGGATTGAAACGGCTTTTTTACACACCCATATGACCTATCACATAATTTACTGTTGAGATACGAAACTAATATTCAGTACAGTGCAGTCAGTCCTTGTATCTCTTTTGCTTCTGAGCCTCCAACTCAGGAATCTCCCCGTAGAGCGTTACCTGAAACATATACAAGTGTGACTACAAGGAAAGAATGTTTACTATTAACAAGTCCTAAGATTTTAATTTATTTAAAATTATGTACAGTGTACTTGAATAAGGGTATTTTGGAAATTTTTCTGCATTCGCGCAGGCCGCAAGGTTGAGATCAGTGCAGTGCAGGATCAACTATATTCATTTAATTTACTAACGTGTAATCTCTCTAGGCGGCCAATTTGTGAAAACATTTTGTAAAGGGAAGTTATTGTTTTTTACAGCATTCTTAAAAACCACTTCACCGATTAAGTGCCAAATTTGGCATTTAAGTAACAATTTGATAAAAAGTTCACAGTTCAATTTAAGTGTTTAAGAAACTTATTTTGAAAATTATGTTACTGTCTGGTGAGCAGCAATGTTTGCGTAGATATAAAATAACTTGGTATGAAAAATTATCAGTTACACGCATATACTTTACTAACACGTAATTATTTTCAGCTTTAATTTTGTAGGTATGCGCTGCGTGAAAGAATGGGATATTAACTTCATAACTCGTACACTAGTGCAACAATTCCTATCTTACTCATAAACTACTTTTGATGCCGAAATGTATATATTTTGAGTGGCCGGTCGAGTAGGCCTATTGGTGCTTTTCTTTCTATATAAAGTCTTTAGGAATTCTTAAAGATTATTTGCACTTTACTACATAAATAGGCTGTTAATCTGTATTCTCCTTGCTCTCGTCATGACACAACCTCTTAAGCTGCAAGATAAGCGAACTTAAAATATGCACAACGTAAGAACACCACGGATTCGGGAAAATTAAGAGGAGAAGGACATCCCCCACATTAATAAGTCATATTATTCACTATATATGTCGGACAACGGCACTCTTACTGCTCCTGCTTCACACACACAAACACAGCGTATCTAGGAAGGTTCCCTAACAAATTTTAACAAACATTTACAATGGGTGTTCAAATATGGTGCCCGCATTCCTATGTATCTGTCAGTGTGTGTAATGCATGTTGCCTGCACGCGGCCTACAAGGAGACGTCAGTCTGTAAGCAGCGTCGTGTAGTCGCGCGATATGATTTTCAGGAAATATGCCTTAAATGTAATTTAACCAGAAGGTGTAATTGCCTTACGTTCTTCCAAAGAATAACATGAAGCTTTCCGATTTAATTTCTACAAAATTCAACAAACACATTTACACTCGAGTGTCTAGCAAAAACAATGGCATTATTGACAGTAAAATCTATAAGACACTATTTGTACATTTTTACTCGTTTTTTACATAGCCAGTCATTTGAGTTTATAAAAGACCGTTATATCTTTTTCATGAAAAAAAATTTTGTGTTGCAGTCTAATTTCGCTAGACAAAATTTATACGGTTTCAGCTAGTTAATTTACCAACGAAAATTTATTTAGTAAAAATTTAGCTACAGCTATGCATTTTTTGTATTGAAAATTTTCCATAGTTCCAGTGGGACGTCTGTTGCACTGAGTGACATTTATGAGCATTGGACGAAAAAACAATAGGCGCTCGCGTCACTGTCGCCTGTATCGCTTTCACTTGTATGCAGCCCCCTCCTCCTCCCTTTTCCCACAACAAACAAAACTTCTCCAGTTGTACGGTACCTTAAGTCTTACAACAAATCATATCTTTCAATGTATAACTGCATATCGCTGTTCGTCGATATTGACACAAGGATTTATAAAATATATTACATAACTTATTACTTATTTTGAGCAGTTTGACTGTCCAAAAATTCAAATCTTTTATTCCGATCTTGAAAGCGCCCCTGTTACTGTTAAAACTTCCCTCTTCCAGTCAGCAACCAACCGTTACTCTTTGCAACTGAACGCCAAATATTATTTTTATTCTTAGTTTATAAAATGGTTTACTAATTTACAGATCCATATTAAATCCCTGTCCCTCCGGCTCTGAAATAAAAATTATTTTCAGAACACTTAAACCTGAAAACACGTACACATTAGCATAATATTTAAACAAATTTATAATATCAGTCAATGAAATGATACACGTGACTGTAATATGCAGGATTTTGGAAGTCACAAGTCAGTACAGTACAGAAATGAAAATAAAATATTTACTGAATCACGTGAATAACTTATATTACTGATTTGAGTTATCAGTACTTGTTGAGAGAAAAACTATAATGTCTTTGAATGTTTCTTGCAATGGGACAGAATGACAAGCTGTATTATTGTGGACATAGGCCATTGCAATGGCGAATGTCCACAGTAATACAGTTTGTCATAAAAACTGTGTTTTGTATTGAAATGTTTCTTTTTTTGTAAAAATGATTATATAGTTACCTTAGTTTACTACATCTACAAAAAAAAGGCAGCTGAAATTTGATTCCCTATACCTAGATATACTGTAAATCCGTGGGAAAAGTTGAATGTTTGCTATGCTCCAATGTTTTGTGTGTAACACTATAGGTTTTGTATCGAAATTGGCTATCGTTAAAGATTATGGAATATCGCGAAAAAAAAAAAAAAATGTTGTGTCGGTCTGCCCTGGAAAACGCTGTAATTTCTTGCAGCATGTGATATACGTATGACTGCACAACGTAGCTGTCTACAGACCAATAAGAGACATCAAATATAACAGCAGCGGGATTCTTACTTGCTTAGTCAAATAGGGTAACAGCTCCACGTACACTTGAAAGCCAATAGTATTTTTGTATGTTCAACGTACACTGAAACACTGCAAACAGTCAAGTTTTCCCGCGATAAAATATCATCTATAGCTATCGTTTACATGAAACACTGTTTCTCTCTTATATAGACCCAGTTAGGACTGTGCAGCTTTGACACAGGACGTGCGTGATTAGATTTAAACTGTCCACGTATATCACGCATTACGTCACCCAATAACAGTAGGATAAAGATACTATAGTTTATTGGAGACAATGTTGACTTGAAATATTTTTCGTATAACTTACCATAACAATTTAAAAATAAAATACTTGACTATTACGTCCCAGTTTTGTTTCCCCGACTGAACCAATGGCCTCGTCTATAATGACATATTTGACAACGAAAACTTCAGTCCTACTATCTACCTACCTACCTTCGATTATCCTCACAGAACATACTGCACTGAGAAAAAAGTTTATAAATTTTATAAGTTCAAACAATATGCATGGCTCTGCTAAACAATTTATTTTGTATAGTCCCTTAAACTAGAGCAAGTTGTGATTTTTATATCTTTTGGTGGAGAACATTTCAATTTTCATCTGAATGGATTAATTGTGTTTTAATAAGCACTTGGCTCCAGTTATTTATTCATTCACCAAATGATCCCAAAACTAACATTTTGAGTGTAACAACGATATATCGAAATGGACCAAAGTTGCCCCAGTACATGGTAGCTATTAAATATATTTGTTGCAGAAACGCAGCTACTTTGTTCTTATTTTGCTGCCCAAAAAAGGTGTAATATTGAATTAGCAGAGTAAAATATTTGCCTGAGTATATGTATAATTCTAAATCACTAATGAAAAAAGACGCAGTGCCGAGTATAGAACGTGGGCCAACTGGAACTTTCCCGTCTCCCTGCATTAACCAGTACATAAACGTACACACACTACAAAAAGTGTCTGCCTTTTGTAGATATTTAAAACTAGTTAGAATAATACTGTACGTTCCCGGTAAGTCGATTCTGACGCCGAAACAATCTACACGAAAAAAAAAAAAAAATGTTGAAGCAGCTATAAAATATTTTGTTGGTATTTAAGCTGAAAATATATTTCGTACTGACAATAAAAGAAATTATTGAAACTACTAAAATACTGGGGTCACCAACAATTATATTGTAACTATAACAAAATAATTTGGCTAAAGGAAACACTTAATACTATTTTTTCAGCGCTTATTTTATTACGGCGGTCGAAACTGTGTTGTAAGAATGCACACTCAGGCGAATCGTTATATTTTTTTTATCTGAATAAATCTATTATATATTATTTGCCTGAAAAAAGTTTTCTAATAACTCTCTTAGCGTTACTATTCTCGCGATGTACTGTTAATCTGAACGCGTGTGAACGTAGTAAAAAAATAAAGAAAATCAAGTTTATCAATATATTTCCAAGCTAACTTCTGTGCTTTCAATTTCCGGCTACTCATTTTTATTCTCACGATAATTCAAGTCCTGTAAGAAGGTCTGGAATATACCGTTAAGTTATAGATGAACTACACTTGAAACCGAAACATTGTACGTCTGATTCTAGCGTATAAGTTTGGACTATAAGAATTCGCCATGTTGCCAAACAAAGCCGGCACACTATAAATTTCCCAAAGAAAAAATATTATTGCAAATAGTAGCAACATTGTCAACAAATAGTTCGTAAATACACAAAGAGTAAAATACAGCCCAGGCTAGTTTCCTACCAAATTCCTTTAAATATTCAATAAAAGTCAAAAAATGTGGAAAATTATTTTTCAAAAATAATAGTCTGGACTAAAACATTCTACGCGCAACAGAGTGGAGACGTTTATTCTGATTTCTACCATACAGTTCACTCGTTGTTGCCGTCTTTCACCAATATTTGACTATTGTAAAAATATTTGATTTTTTTTTCTGATTCTGATTGCAAAAAAAACTATTTAGCTTATGGTTTACAAGATATTTGTTGCGAATATACAGACATTTTCTGTGATTTTGGCCATTTCCTCATCATATGGGCACGTATCCAGGATAGCGACTAATTGTGAATCCTTGATAATGTATATTCTGTCAATGAATATCTGTGGAAGTCTTTGTTTAATGTCATTGTGTTTTCTTCGCCCTCCTTTCTTTTTTTTTTTTTTTTTTATATGGAGTATGAAGAAAGCGAACATGGACTTCCAAGTAGGCCAAAAGCCCCAACTAACGAGAGTAAATTGTTAGTTATTATAAATTTTGTACTGTCTTTTAGTTTCTTAATACGTAAATTGTACCCCTTATTTTGTATATAACTTAATGGCATTGTTGTATATTATATTGTAAATAAGACGTGTCCACTATCCTTGTGCGGAATTGTATTTAAATGAATGCAATGTGCTAAATAAAGACCACGCACGGTAGTTACAGTTATTATGAAAAAAAAATTTAAGCCAACATAATTTTACATCGAAGAATCTCTGCACTATTTATATCCTAATTCGTACGTAACTTTTTTTATAGCAATTAACCTCATAGTTTTTTTAACCTAAAGTATTGCCAGTACTACTATTAAAATAAGCCAAAAGCAAGCAAAGAAAATATCTGGGAAGGAATGGTGCATTATTTTTTAACGCCTATGTGTTCATTGCATGACTGTTCTTAGTTTTAATTATTTTTCAAAGCGTTCTGTTAAAAAAGTTTTGATATGTTTGTACAAATCTGAAACAGCTAACTGGCATGGCCTTGAACTACAGTAATCCATCCTACGTAGCCACCCCAGAGCGGCCTCGCGACTGTATGTCTGTGGTATTTCGCGACATGGGAAGAGCAGCGAGGTTGAAGGGTAGTAGTAGCGGGGGGGAGAGGGGGGGGCTGGGGGCGAAACACTCGAGCAACAGAAGCAGAGGGAAAGCAAACAACGACCGTTCTTTCCGCGAACAGGCACGGCGCAATTTTGCGGCGTTTCTCAACAGCCCTTGCGCGCGCTGAAATTGCGACAAGAACAACCCCCGCTGTGTTTAGGGCAGGGGTGGGGAGGGGGAAGCTGCGACAGGCAGTCGCACCTAAGGGTCACCAGTATTACAGAGTCGTGTTCCGCAGCGCAGACACTCTATATAGTCAGGTCGCACTCAACCTGAGTCGCATCGTCAACTATACGTCAGGGTGTACAACCCGCCTAGCATGTGGGAAGCAAAAAACCAAACGCTTCTGAACTACGGTTCCGTGAAAAACTGTGGACATACATCATTGCAGTGCTATGTCGTCTTAGAAAAACAAGAGTGAGACAAGAAAAACAATAAAGAAAAAATTAGCTGAATTGACTGTAGTGAACACATGTGATTTGTATTTTCTGTGATTTGACACAATTCCTCTTGGAATTATTTGTTTTATACATGTGTTCACTACAGCCAATTCTCCAGCTTAATTTTTTTATTTATTCGTTTTCTTTTTTTCACTGTAACTCTGAAATGTCCACAATTTTTCACTAAATTATTTACCCCCTTCGCAAAAACTGTTATTTATTTTTTGTCAGGTAGGTACTACTAAAATAACGTCGTAAATGCTTAAAGCAGTTGAAATGAATGAAATTAACGATTTATTACACTTTATTTCACATAACATTATCAAATATTGTCAGTTATATGGACACACAATATTTACATTACGTAACGACTGTCGCAATGCAAAACAGAATTTACTGTTCTGACTGGGAACTGGACAACTCAAGCGCATCCGCTCAGAACAATCAATATTTTACTGACATATTGTGAAACTGAGTGTTATAGAATGCAAGGTGTAGAACAAATTCTAATTAGGCAATTAGTCACGTTATAGTACGTTAAAGAAGTTTTAAATAATTTATTGCAAAAAAATAATGTTTAATGATAGTATAAATCATTATAAATTTAAAACAGATATTTTGAAAATATACACGAATTTTTTGAAAATAAACACAAACATTTCTGCTCTATAAACTTAAAGCATATCATGTGCATCATACGCTTTGTCTGAAGCAATATTTAGTATAATGTAGTGGATAAATAAATATTAAAATAAAATTACATAAAATCTACAGGCTTACAGAGGAGTAAAATTAAATAATCAAAAAAATAGTTTTTTGCTCACTTCGTTAGGAAACTTGAGTAGAATTATGAGTTCCTTAAAAGAAATGTCTGACGTCGATATATTCTCCAGCTTTGATTACGGCCATTTTTATAAAACTAGGCACTGAACATTAGTAAAATATATAAGTAGTCAGGTGACCTTACTAACATTACTCATTACTTACATGCGAGTTCGTATGTGTTTATGTGTGTGTACCGGAACACGTGAAGTACAATGTAGAGGCAATATTTGCCCTTGTTTGCGCCCATATTCCATTCATATTCTCAGAATTAGCTTTCTTACTGTCGTGTTCCGGTTTCGTTTGTTTGGTTTTCTGCATGGCCAACTGGCCAATCAATTTTGTGTCTAAAAACGTTTCTACCAACTTCTTTTTGTTTTATTCGAGCTTCTGTAGATCATTGATTACTGCTGCGGTTCATTTTATTGGTTCAATTTAATGCATTACTGCACAAATTTTTCCCTTGCGTTTTTTTTTTAATGTCGTAATAACACACACATTAATAAATACACATATATTCTATTTCACGACTTCAAAAATTATTAGTGAAGTAAATACATAGATTAGATATTTGAATCATTGCCTGATATGGAGAGGTTTCCAGCACTAGTGAAGTGTGATGATATATGAGAATATACGGCGCAAGCTTGAAGGAGTGGCGGAAACTGGGTATCCCCGAGAAAACCAGTCTACCTACGCCATGGTCCAGCAAAAATCAGCCAATAATCAAAACATGCATTTCCTTGATGTGATTCTGAGCAAAACACGTCTCTGTAGATGCGTAAATTAAGTTTTTAAGAACCAAACAATATTACTAACTTACAAGGAAGTTTTCTTAGATTGCGCCCTAAGTAAAAACAATTTATACTGTATTATATTCTATTTGAGATAGAAAAAACTTTATTAGACGCTTATAACTCAGAAATTACGTATATCCTTTTCGATAAAGATTTTAATAGTGTCTGAAATACGCGTTTTAAAACGTGTGCCTTCATACTAATCGTTCAATAAAAATTTAATTTATTTCTATAAGATGAACTGTAGAAAACTTCATAAAGGGTAGTGTAAGTATTTAACCCGTACACATGATGCGATAATTACGTACTTCAACGTGTAAACAGAGCAAATGTTGAGGATTGATACTAGATAAGTATGGTACACCTGTAAATCTACGACTGAATGTTTCCTAACAATGTTCAAATACGCTATCATTGATGTTTGAGGAAAAAAGTGTAACGTACGTACTTCACATTCCTATACATCGGTGCGATAAATTTACACATATTTTTATGGTTTATTATTAACCGTAGTCCATTGGCCTACATTATTCTAAGCATAAAAATTCGAATACATACATCAACAAATTGAAAGTAATAGCTGAGGTTAAAAATTGCCCGAGGAATAAATCGTTTCAAAGACAGATCAACTTCCAGCGAATCATGAGCAATTCCTTCTAGGCCTCGAACTCGCAAAATATGTTCACCTAGGCTGACCAACATGTCTACACTAACTTACCCAACAGCAACATGGAATATATTGTTTGGGGAGGATACCTGAGGACACCCTGCATACAGACTTACAACTGGACGCCCATGGACAACTGTTTGCCCCGAAGTATAGCTTGGTATGGGAAGAGCGGGGGAAACAGGAGATCCCCGAGAATACCCGCCAACCAGCGGTATCGTCCGGCACGATTCTTGCATGCGAGGATACAGAGACCGATCTCGCCGGGAATTGAACCCGAATCCCCTTGGTAGGAGGTAGATATCCTTTAACAACGGCTACGTGAAGAGTGCGTGGTAGATAAATAAACACTCAAAACAATTTATTTATACGCTTTTTTCGAAGCCAATATGGATAAAATACTCAATGAGAATCCTAGATAATGGTATTTGCCGACATTATGAATAAATAATTATCCAGAATTACTAATTCGTTACGCGTGATCTCTTGCGCCGCAGTTAAATGCACGAGGTTCCGGCGTCAGAGATTTTGCCTGAGAAGTTCGTACCACTGGAAACAATTTTGTTTTAAACTTTGGCTAAAACTGTTGTCTAGGATTGCTATTGTTTAAATTTCGCAAATTGGCTTCGAGATTATAGATTAATTATTTTAGCGTTGAAAGATGTACCACGCCCTCTAAAAGTCCTATACAGCAGGTGCTAGATGAAGCGTTCGCGGTACAGAAACAGGCCGGCGATAAAGTCTAGACTGGCTCGTGCGGCAACAACAATGTCGCCTTTATGCGCGAGTCGCGGAAACGGCGTTTCAGTGTTTTGGTCGTTGGCTTCTTACTATGGGACTTGTAGCGGTGACCCTACATTTTTATTTACGGGAAGTGCGTAGTAAAGTCCAGCGCGTGCTTCTCTATTTTTATTTTACGATTTTACGATTCCGGTTGGCATTTTTTTTTTTTACGTGACAGCAGTTTGAAAAAATAGTTTTTAGCTATTTTGAGGTGCCCCGAAAACATGTTTCTAAGCATGATATCTAGAAAACAAAATAGAGAAGCATAGTTTGAAAAATGCGTTTCCTTTTCGTAGATAACCTAGAACGCACATTTAGTAGAATCCACTAAAAATCTTTCTCCTAACATGCTGCAACAATGTTCATGCGCCATTTGTATATAGGCTCTTAAGGGTGTTCAAGTACCATAAAATCATAATTTTATATTTCTATGAAGTATGGTTAGTTTTGTAGACAATACTTGTGAGTACATTTTACGCTTACGCAACAATTTTAGCCTTCATAGTTTTCTCATAACGGGGTGTCAAAGTTGCTTGTTACGCTGCCATGCAAATAGTGAAAACCAACTGACCTACTTAAACAAGATAAATCACTGTGAGCTTACATTCCATGAGCTATGCAATGAAACCCTCAAAGAAACCACAACGTAATATTGTGAATTTAAAATAATCGCAAAAGTACTGAAAAAAGTTTTATAAATTCAGAATATATTTTTTAATACAAAAACAGTTCACGGGATTTTTTCAAAATATTTTTTACGTAGCCCATAGTATGTTATTACACTGTGAATTATTTCACGGACGTAAGTCAATTTGGGTTGCACTATTTGCATGGCAGCAGAACATGCAAATTTTGACTTTGATGCGCCGTTATGAGAAAACTACGCCCGCTAAAATGTTTTCGTAAGAGGAAACTGCATTCACAAATATCGTCTACAAAACTAACGCTTTTTCATATAAATATAAAATTATAATGTGACTTTATCACTCTTGAACACCCTTAAGGGCAGATGAGGATGAAGTGACGTGATGGGACAATACAACATCCGAGCCGGAGTTCCAACCCAGGACCTCCCGCACCGAAGACCGGCACCTAACCTTGGTGATAAACAAGCGCTCTAGCCACAGCGCACATCGCGGCCCCAGCGACACTGAAACCTGGATACATTTTCAACAAATAGCTGGTTAGTCATGTCAAAAAATGTTAATGATAGTTCACGTAATGTGCTATATTCACCAAGAATATTTACTCAAGCAAAGAAGCGTATAAAGACAAGAAATGTGCCCAGTTACTGTAAGTACAACATGCCGCAAAAAAGCTCGTGTATGTTGTATTTTGGAAAGTTTATTATCTTGAACCACAGTAACTTCAAAACAATGTGTTACGTAATGCCGCACAACTACTGTGCAAGAATTAACGACAGTACACTGAAAAAAAAAAAAAAAGCTTTGATGCCACAACAATGTGTTTTGTCATTATGGACCTTGCCAGATTTTTTCGTGGTCATCACAAAATTTTCGCTCCCCCAGGTAACAGTCTGCAGAAACTACAAAAGAATACTGTACTGTAACCACTCCAAAAAAATTTGGTGATGCCTAAAGGTCTATTGACAAGCCGTTCTGTGGCAACCACAAAACATGTTTGTCCTGTGTAAGTTACAACTGCCTATTTCATCGCATACTCAGCAAAATTACAAAAACTTTTGTTATCACTGCACCAATTTTTAGTTTCCAGTTTTTTAGTAAGACCAATATATTTGCTAGCGTCTACATCAAATTTGCATAAAAACCGAAGAATAAAATGTTTTATTCACTGTACCTCCAATGCGCTTAAAGGATTAAAATTAAGGAATATGACACACTTTTAAGTACTGAACCCAACGCCACAGATCATAAATTTCGCTATAAATTATTGGATGTACCTACAATCCGTCATCTACCACGTCAAACATGTTTACTGCATGGTGGCTGATTGGCGCAAAAGAGTGCGTTTTTTTTTTTCAACATCTACTCTATAAACTCATCAGTCCCTTTTTCTTGGCAAATAATATTTCATTCGCTCATAAATATCAAACTATTGAATGTGACGTAACGATACGAACTCGAGTAGCCTATACAACGGTAAGTTTTTCAAACGGTCATAATTACACCTGAATTACTTTTGTTAATTTGACAACTCCTTCGAACAATAAATATTAATATTTTGCAATCTGTGTAACAATGTAAGACATTTTTAGCCATAAAATGACATGATATGTCAATGTCACCAATTACACTGTGAATTTTACCTTCTGTTATCATAAATATAACGGTTTTTGCCCATAGCCAGTTGTCAAATTTTATTAAAGGTATGCGAATTAGGATACATCATACTGTAGACAAAAATAATCAAATCCGTCTCCTTATTACAGCAGGTAACAACTTAACACTCAGAAGTCATTGTGTCAATTTCCACAGGGTGATTTCTTGTAGTTCTTTGATCGCCCAATGCTTGTGTAAACACATTGGTTATTTGATGCGTTTTTAAATGAAAACTAAAAAAATACTTTAAAATATCATTCTTAGACCTCGTGCGCATGTACTCGCGTTATATTTAATTTATTTAAACCGTTATAAATTAGAAGAAGTAAGTATTTATTACCGTAAATATGGTAAAATATTGCGGAATCTCTATTTATAGCACAGTAACAATGTGATGCAGCTAACCAGCCGATTACACAAATCAAGTCTTTAGCATCGATCAATTCGGTTGCCAGTCAAGAAAACCGCACAGCACGCTTCAAACATTGCGTTGTAATTTGAGAGAAAATACGAATTATTCCACATATGTCTAATGTACACAGACGAATAATAATTTGTGGCATCCCCAAAATATATTGTAAGTATTCATCCTACGAATATTTTTTGTGGACACAACAAAACCATTTTGCTGTCGCCACTAAAATATTTTGGTCGCCAAAAATTATTTTGTGTTTGCTACAAAATAATTTGGCAGGGAACCTTTGACTAAAAAATTTTTCTTACAGTGTACGGAATTGAAACACACTTCGGGCAAGTAAGGAATGTCATTGTTAAGACACAATTCTCATTTTTAAAAAAATTCCGTTTTTTAAACCCTTCAACATAGCTAGAACTGCAGTTTTAGACAGACGTAGCTAACTCAAAATATACTAAGGTGATGTACGTTAAGTCAGAAACGTACACTGAACTTTGCTACAGAATTTCCACCAATAAAATTTGCCTATAGGTGATTCGAAATAAAGTGAGCACTCAAAAAAACCCTAGATAATTTATTTTTTCAGCTGTTTCGTATCTTTCCGCGCGTAACGTCTAATGAAGGGAAATGTCTAAATTGGACACGTCACTTGATGTTTGAGCGTATAATATAAATTGTGCAGTCGGTAGGAATCTTTAGTTTGGCAAATAAAAGTTTATTAATTATGCAAAATACAATTATGTGTAACCCAATTGATTTTTTTTAAAGTTGTTTTATTTGAGTTGGAAAATGCACGGAACTATGTTCGGCAAATCGCTGCCAACCGTACAAGTAGTAAGAGAACTATAGTTAATGCTGAATTATATGCAGTAGCGACAACAGATAATTTTTAAAGGTTAAATTTTTAGTGCGCATTATACCCCGAATGACCAATATATGGTCACCGCTTGAATCCCTATAGTAAAATTGGATCGGCGAAAATATTACAAGCCAGTTCAGCATTTGTTCGTTTTGGCGATACAGTAGTTGATGTGCGCTTCAAGGTCACCATTACACCTCCGCCACTTGTGAGCGTCTAATGCACAGGTAGACGGAACACTTAAACATTGTAAACTATTACGGTCACCCAGTTTACAGAACTGTACCTAAAAATGTAAGACGTCCAACCTGCCGATTGAAAAGGTCAAGTCTTTGGCAACGATTATTTCTGTTGCCATTTAATAGGCAATGTATACAGTTCCCATAAAGAAATAACACTGTGAATTCACTTCCAATATCGTTGTGCGCTTATGATCATAAGCATATGCACGTAGCATACATTTGCGTTGTGACTAAGAGATTCTTATTCGTAGCGTGAAAAATTGCCTGTTTGTAAGGCTTCAGAGTAATGGATTCATTTTCTACGCATTTCTTCTGTTACTGGAGAGTCCCTGTTTTTGAATGGGCCACTGGTGTTCTACGACTGGACGTCTGTGAGTCAGTCGTCTATAAGCATATAAACCATGCCACGTACCCGTTGTCCAGTCATAGCTACACCCTACACTCATTTGGAAAATAACACATTGGCAGAACATTGTAACAAACTTTATTGATTGGGCCACGACTTTGTCGCGAAAAGATTTTTGCCCCACTTTGTTTCAGTGTCTATCGTGCACATCGGCAGTTTTGCTTCATGGTTATTGGCAGCGTGTCTTTGTTAAGTCACGTTTCTTATTTGACTGCGCCAATCAGAGTAAGGTTATTGTGACTCCGTACGTCTGTAATTTGCCAAGACAAGTGAGGGTAAAATTATCCAATTACGGGCGATGTAGCAGACCTGTAGACGTGCACATGACGCATCGAAACCAAATGTTGCAAAAATCTTTTCACCATAAAATCGTGGATCTATATTGATAGAGATGACAGTTTATCGCAGGAAAACTTGACTGTTTGCTGGGTTTCAACGCACGTTCATCTTACCAGAAGATTCCTGGCTTTCACGTGTACGTGAAGCTGTTGCCCTATTTGACTGAGCCATAAAGAATCCCACTGTTGTAATATTTGGTGTCTATTATTGATCTGCAGACAGCTGCGTTTTGTCGGACGTATATCATCCAATCATACCTGTCTCAAGAAACTACAGTGTTTTCTAGAGTATGTTGGTACAAAAATTTTTCGCAATATTTCTTCATCTCTAATTATTAAATTATAAGTCGTAAAATACGCTCTAGCAAGCCACCCTTTCACTTCTTTATTAAAAGGATATGATACTGAGAGAGGCTTGGTGGTCGAAAGTTGAGAAAGAACAAAGCACATACTCAAGTTGTGCGCAGACGGGATATAGCCGAGAGTACGAAAACATTTTCAGTTGTGTCCCAAAAACACAAGCGGAAGCTGGCAGGGCTGTGGCGGCGGCCTGTGAGAGGGGGGGGGGAGGGGTTTGTTCGGGGTTCTCTCTCGACTTCTTTCTCCCTCTTTAATTGCTTCAATCAAAGCAAAAACACGTTGTCTTGTATCCCAGCCCCACAGCGTCGTCCGTACCCTTCGCGGCACCTCCACGGCCCGCCGTCGACCTACCCCCTCCTTTTTT
>PNEQ01043822.1:25153-41585 GCA_003012365.1 Medauroidea extradentata
AAAAAAAAAAAAAAAAAAAAAAAAAAAAAAAAAAAAAAAAAAAAAAAAAAAAAAAAAAAAAAAAAAAAAAAAAAAAAAAAAAAAAAAAAAAAAAAAAAACACTTCGAAAACAGTTGTACGAGCAATGATATGCTTAGAATATTACGTAAAGTGTGAATAAATATCGCGTTTCCATGATATTCTGTTAGAAGCGCAATGTAATTAGAAATTGGGTTCTACCTGGTGTCTGGTTATTGAAACCTTCTACCACATTATTTATATTGGAGCGTAACGAACAACTGCGATGATGGCGAATTATAATCGAGCAATAATAATGCAAATATATTCGGTCATGCGCGCATGTGATAAAGTTCGTTCGTTAAGTTATCACGGAGTCGTACCTTATACTGGGCATGAGAGGTATTTTTCCATCCGAATAAGTTTATAAGTGAACTGTATAGCAGAAACGATGCGTTATATAATCGATGCCAATTTAATTGGTTTTGTTCCTCCAGATGTGAGAATTATTTGTCCCCAAGATATTGACATGCTAATTGTACTGTTAACACAATACTTGTGGTTTCAAGTAAATTAGTGAAATATGAATGTTACCTAAATGTTTGCAAGCCAGGGCAAATCCGAATGGAGAAAATTGTGTATAGGAAGGTCCCCACATGATACATTAGTCCATCCCTACTGAAATTCCTCGCATTTAATATGAAACATCTTTGGGGCATTTAATAAAAAACAGTAATACCGTAATTATTTTTATTTATGATTTCTATGAATTTAACAATGGCTTCAAAAACTTTTCAATAGCAATTTAACCCTCCCTCCCCCCCCCCCCCTTTCCCATCTCGCCCAGCCAACCGAATGGCTGTACACTTTCCTGCGAGGGACGGATGGAACACTAGGGTAAAGGCATTCCACACTGTTAATTTACAGATGACTAATGCAAGTGCACGATTTTTTTTACAGTTTATATCTTAACAACCAGCAAAAATACATATTGTTACCCATTCCTGTAATCAAGAATGTACTCAGCGAGCGGCAATAGACGATAATGCTGCTCCCATTTTTCACCCCTATAGAAGTTCAAAAATATCGAAAAATAAGGAAAACGTAAAGAGAATAAGAACGAATTGAATATTGGCAGTGCAGGAAGTAGAGCCCTCTGCCATCTAGTGAGAAATATCAGAACTATATCGCTTTAGTACGCTCAGACACACAATACCTGCCTTCCTCCCCTCTTCACCACTCCCCGGGTGTTCAGATGTGTAGCCTACGAGCTTCCCCTTCCCCCCCTTTGCCATGTTCTGCAGATGAGATGCCCTTTCTGCGCTCCTCCCCCTTTTTTTATCCAACCCGGTTACCACACCACCCCTTCCCTTCAATAACCCTAAAATGCAGATCCAATGCGCGTAATTCGCTCTTGCTTGTGATGTTGGGCAAGCAAAGTATTCAGTGAACATAATAATGAAAATTACCAAAAATACTACTTATTCCACGAAAGAAACAACTAATTTAACAATCAGGTGCAATTTAATGCATAGTGAGATTTTTGTAACAAGTCTCACTCTGAATTTAATGTTGCAAATTTTGATTCGTCTTCTGTTGTTGCTTTCTGTTGTTGTACCTGAAGAAATAATTTGAGAACTCTTCAGTACTGGAACATTTTCCTTATTTTCTATCTCATTGAAGTTCGCACAGAATTTTTTTTATGTGACTTACCTAGTTACGTCATTTGTCCAATACTGATCCACCGTTTTTGTAAACGTCACACATTCATTTTCACTAGTCGAGGAGGTTCTCACGAATACAATACGCTGTAAATAAGAGTAAATTTGTAAATTTTCACTACAATATTTTTCTAATGTTACATTTTTGTACCTGTTATTATGGAAAACAACGACAGTGAGCGTAATATTACTTCGAAAATACCTAAAAATATTTAATTTAAAAACACGATGTTGTGTGTACACATGCACATATTTATTTATTTACAGAGAGTTGATGTAAAATGACACTTTAAACTGTACGTGAACAAAATACCTATACATATTACACGTAATTTTTCGTATTATTATAACACTGTTGCATTATTGCACCTTTTTTTGTAGAAATGCATGTTTCACAGTGCCGTTTTGAAATGGCAAATTACATTTGGATTTGCACTTACAATTCCTGTAAGAATACTATCCTAACATTAAATTAACTATGAAGTTGCGTGTGTGGTCGACCCTTTTTTTTTAACATGTACAGAAATGTTGCTTACAACTTATTAGGAATCCAACAAAAGTTTTAAATTTATTTTTTGACAACCCATTTACTATATCTGACGTACATCAGATTACGTATTTCATAAAGTTTGTACAGACTTTCAAACTGTATGTTTTACTACGATGCAGTGTTTCCATGAACTCACTAACTTCAGCGTATAAATAAATGTATTGTAAAAATGGGCAAAGCCAGTCATCGTGTCTGTAACTGGGATGTAACTTAGTAATAGTGCAAGTATTTATATCTGCCCCTTATTTTACTTTTTAAGTGTAACTCATCGACAATTTCCTTCAAATTTGCTTTTGGCAAGGAAAAGATTTTGTTTTCGAAAGTGAAGTACATCCATGATTTTGTATATATCATATATAAGGTTGTATAGTGAAACCACTATTAACTGTTATTTGAACATGAACATTTTAATTATATTATATGACTAGCAGTCCCCCGTGGCTTTGCTCGCGAGTATTATTCGTAACTGATAACATTTACCTTAACTGAAAAACCTCTTTGTACACCAGATTGGTACTTCAGTCTTCAAGTGTTAGAATGTCCAAGTGGTTAGTTGAACTAACTCTGCAGCAGGATATGTAGTTACAGCTATCCACGCGAAAAGTAGTCTTAAGTTAGTCCCTGTCACTAACAGCGACTTCGCCTGGGACTTATTTATAGTCACATCAATGTTGACGTTGTGAGTTAATTCAGACTCTTTATTGTATGAGGGTAATCGAATGAGAAACGACTGATTTATTAACCAATTACATATTTTCAAAATATTCACTTGAAGTTTATTGTCATTAGAAAGCTTTTGTGGGAAAAGGTTTCGCGGAAACTTATCTTTGTGCCTCAAATCTTGTGATTAGTGAGATATGTGAGCTGATGTTGTCGAGGAACCTAAGTGGAAAGTGAACTGCAAAATCCAATTAAACCCCTTTCAAACGACTACATGTAAATTGCACTAATTCGATCTGCCTTGTAGTTTTTGTGTGTCAGAATTGAACGTTCGCACGCAGCTTTTAACGGAATTCGAACCCAGAACCTCCCGTAATGTAGATCTGAGCAACAAACAACTACGTCATATAACGTCGAAAAAATTAATGAAAATAAATTTCAATTTAAAAAATAAAAGATTCGTGTCCTGAGCTCATAGAGGTTGTACAACACCACGTCTCGATATGTATACCGTAGACTGAAACTTCTGTGTAAGTTGTTTCTCGTTACTCGTACTTGCTTTTCTGATCGTCTGCCTTGAAAGTTTAGAAACTTAGTTTTATTCTTAATAATCAAGTTATCCTATAAAGTAAAAAACTAACATATAATTTTTTTAATACTTATGTAAGCATCACTCTGACGCGAACAACACCTCAATATCTCTACTGGTTAGATAGATATAATGGGTTGATGGAAAACAAATTTTGTTCTTTTTCACCCTTTTGGGTGTCGAATTTCGAAATATTTTCAATTCACATCTTAGAAATTTGTATAAGTATCCAATTGAAGTGCAAATCACGACAATAGCCGGTTCAGTCGAATCAAAATCGATCATTCATGTAAAACACATATGACCACTGCACAGTACTGAGAGTTCGAATTTCGAAAAATCTAAAAAAAACCGCTCTGAGATCATTTCTGTAATCATCATCCTGAAGAAAAAATTAACTGTATATCTCGACGGGTTCAATAGATGTCGAGGATTTATCTAAAAGACATTACAGGTCTTTTCACCTCCAAAGAGAGTGAATTTAGAAAAACCCGTGAATCACGTTTGGACAGTGTTATGCAACAAGGAACCAACCCTTAGTCCACTAAAAATATTTTAAAAAATTGAAAAATGTTAATAGACTTACAGGAATTCTGTAACCCCTACTTGATGAGTAACGTCAAATAAATTAAATATTATCTCTTTTTTATAATTAAAAGGAAACAATTTATTGGCTGTTATTAGACTGAATTTATCTTTGTTAATTTTGAGGGTTGGTATCTTTGTTGCATAACACTGTCCGTTTTAAAATACTTTATTGGTGTCTCTTGGACGTGAAAAACATGCTAATAGCACGCTGAGTTCAAGATATATCGACGATTAATTGAAAACCCTTTTTACCATGTTTCACCCCGTTTCACCTCCTTAGGTGACGAATTTCAAAAATTCCTGAAATTGATTTTCGGTATTTGAGTAAGCATCAATCTTAAACAAAAATCATGTCGCTATATAAATATCAATGGGATCGACTATATATCAACTAATATTTTAAAAAATTCAAAACAGTCGTACGAGCAATGATATGCGTCGACTATTACGTAATGTATAAATAAATATCGTTTTCCGTGATATTCAGTTAGAAACGCTATTTAATAAGAAATTGGGTTCTACCTTTGAATATATATTCAAAGGTTCTACTTAGTAACATTTTGTAAGAATTATGTTCTAGACTGCAAAATTTTTATTCCAGTATGTGTAGACCATAAAACTCATAATCCAATGTCATAAATAACTATTCGCTTTCTTTTTTCAAACTGCAAGCACCTGGTGTCTGATTATTGATACCTTCTACCACATTATTTCTATCGGAGCGTAACGAACAGCTGCGATGATGGTGAATTATAATTTAGCAGTAATAATGCAGTTATATTATGAACATAAAAGTATTTTTTGACACATACCATTGCGGGCGAATGTTGCCGTATTGCAGAAAATCCCACAATAAAACAAAACACAAAATCAAAGAAAGTTGTAGTCAACAGACATAAAACATACAATTATTCCTGAAAGGATTTTTAGTAATATCCGAGAAGACGGCACGAGGACAAGAACAGATATAAACAACACAAAAATAATTCCTAAGTGGAATATAGTCGACTGGAGAAGGACGACACAAAATACAACAAAATACAGACGAATAAATAATTTTTAAAAAAATGGGGTGTGCGGAAATGGCACCAAATGGATGAACGACGACTTCAACACAAATAACGAGAGACACGAATGGATGTGAACACAGACAAGACACAACACAGACAAAAAACAGACGGAAAATAATAGGTTTTTTTTCCTTTGATGTAGGGGCCATCTAAAACATAATTGTGTTAAATGACATCTAACACGGAATTGTAATTTTACTTGCATTTTATTGTATTTTTTCAGTGACACAGCTGCAATAATACGCGGACATAAGTGTAAAATTATACCAACGTATGTGGTGAATATGCTGCCACATACATTTGTGTAAAATTGCACAATTTCTTTACAGTGATACACTGACGTGAAGCACAAAACTGTCAGAGGACAATACTGTTTACCTATTTTGGAAAGTGGATGATAGTAGATTTAGGGACAGTATAAAGGCATGCTGATTTATAGCGGGAGAAATTGACAGTTTGCTAGGTTTCTAAGGTATGTGTGCTTGTCTTACATACTTCTTACGTTATTGGTACGTCTGCACTTGACTTGTCTTTTGATAGCACTCACGGCCTATCTCTATAT
The DNA here is from genome assembly GCA_003012365.1 of Medauroidea extradentata. Lineage (NCBI taxonomy): Eukaryota > Metazoa > Arthropoda > Insecta > Phasmatodea > Phasmatidae > Medauroidea > Medauroidea extradentata. The sequence continues at coordinate 30,891 of PNEQ01043822.1, forward strand.
GTGACCAAACTGAACGGCGCCATATTGCAGCCCATAACACGCGATGTTCTATAGTCTATACCAATGTGTTTTTGCTGGGAAAAAAACATTTCCCCCACCCCTACTGAAGTACACAATTCCCTATCTTCGGCTGCAGTATGTCAGCGTTCAATTTGGTCATGTAACAAAAAGCAGCGTAATAGTCTAGTTGATTTATAATGTCTCTCAGCGTCCCTAATGAACATATGTAGATAGCTAAACTGTGACACATAACTGTTATCCAGTGAAACAAGGAGCAAAGTCTACACTGTTTTGGAATATACGCTGGAACGAAAGAGCCGTCATTAGGGATCCTTGTTTTCCGCTTGACTGTTTGTTTGGTTTCAACGTACGGTTCAGCTTACCAGACGATTACTGGATTTCGCTTGTCGTGGAGCTGTTGCCCTATTTGACTGAGCCAGTAAGAACCCCACTGTTATTGGTCTGCAGTCAGCTGTGTTGTGTCAAATGTATATCAGCCAATCATACATGTTGCAGTTGTCCACTAGCTGCTACTCAGTAAAACAGCAGACAGTGAACGAATATTGAGTACGCATAGGACGAAGGAATCTAGCATGAGGGTAATTGAATTAGTGTAATTTTGCTGCCCCTAGCAATGGAATCACTGTATGTGCTCGACATGTACAGATCAATAGAGTCCGGCCTATCGCTGAATAATGATTAGGGACTTCTGTTTTCCGCGAAAATAATTTTGCCCCACTATGTTTCGGTGCCTTACGTGCACATCTGCAGTTCTGGTTCTTGGTCAGTGATTGGATATTTTAACTGTCACGAGCCTAGAGATTTTACCGTCAAATCACAGAGGTGTGGTGTTGCAGGAAAGTTGTCGTAATTGGCTCAGTCAAATGAGATACGGCTCTGCACATAGACACGCTGCCAATAACCATGACAAACTGGGGCAAAATTCTTTTAGCGAAAAACAGCGGTACTTAGACATCATCTCTAATTATAACTAGAGCCACTGATTTTTGGTGAAAAGATTTCTACAACAATTTGTTTCAATGCCTTATGTGAACATATGTTTCTCTGTTTCATGGTCAGTGATTGGAAGTTTGTAACTTTCATCGTCTTGGGGTCCTACCTGCAAATCACGGACGTGTGGTGTCGCGGTAACATTGTTCTGGTTGGTGTAGTCAAATGAGCCACGCCTCTGCCCTATTATATTCTGCCAATAACCACGAACCATAGTTGCCGGTGTGCACGTAAGGCATTGAAACTATTCGTTGCAGAATTCTTTTCACCAAAAATCAGTGGCTCTAATTATAACGCATCATTAGAGAAGGTGATTTAACGCGAGAATGTTTTCTGCCAGCGTATTCTGCAAATCAGTGTAGCGTCCTGCGTCATGTATTGTTGGCCGACGGTTATGTGCCACGGTGTCGTTCTTTACAGACGAATCTCAGACGCTCAGTAGTAACGAACTAGAGTTATCATTGGTCCAGTCAAATATGGACTCGCCAGTAACGAAACAATAGCGTCAGACTGAATACCTTACGTTACATTGAAACCTAGCAAACAGTCAACTTTTCCCGCTATAAATCACCTTCCCTACGCATCATACGTTAAAGTTAGACGTCACCAACTACTTTTTGTAATAATCGTTCTTTGCTCAACAAAAGTACGTGCTACAAAACGCTAACATTTTTATACAACCTGTGAAAGATATATGTTTCAATCATATTACTAATTCACATCGTCAAAATTAAGCTACGTATTAGAATTTTACTTTTTATGCATATACGGCTATTTTGTTGTAAAACCGAAGCGAACGAGGCATATAAGAACTTTATGGCTACGAAACAGCAGTAGACATAGACAATTCATTACGACCATTGGTTCTGTATCTTAACGCTCTATCTTGGTGACTTTAAGGGACTTTACGTGGCAAAAATGCATAATTTTTATTTCTACGATATAGTGTTCGTTTATAGACGTTACTTGTGACGGTATTTTCCACCTCTTAAAAATTTTTTAGCTTTCATAGCCTTCCCATAGAGGCGTGTCAAAGACAACATTTGCCGCTCACAAGAACATAGAAATAACAAAAATCAACCGAATTATTTTCAATTAAATAATTTACGTACGCTAAATACATTTTCAAAAATTAAATTCCTTTGTATTTTAAGTAACTCTGAAAATAATGGTGATTTTCTCATAAATAGCTTTCTTTAATGTTTAGGTACTTTGTTGTGTGTTTTTAAATCTAATAGCATATGGTTCTTAAAATCTTATTTTAGTATAAATTATTTTATTCTGGTAAGTCAGGTGGTTTTTGTTATTTTTATGTCCATACAACGTGTAAACATTGACTTTGACATACCGCTACGGGAATACTATGAGAGGTAGACAAATTTCACAAGCGGAAAATTTAGTCAGAAGTAATCTAACACTATGACGTACAGTAATATAAAATTATGCATTTTTGCCACGTAGGTTGTTACCAGGGAGGGCACAAGTTGCAGAGAACTGTACAGGGTTGTGCGCTAGTTGACGCTACAGCCACTGACACGCTGGTATGTAGGTGCCCGCGTATTACTGACTGCTCACAACACAATAAGTAACCAGTACATATTTCATGGTCATTGGTAGAGGTACGTCAATTTCACGGATTCATCTGGCAGTAGCCTGGATTGCTCAGTACTGTACACGCTCAGGATACAGTCGATTATTCTTTGGCGTACAACATTACAAGCGATAGCTCTAGGAATTATTTCCTTATTTACTACTGGCTTGCGGTAGTCAAATGCGTTTCGTGACAGCCACCAGCTAATCACACGCGTGATTATGAAGTATATATTTTTGCGTTCAACCTGACCTGAAATGTATTTGCGAAATTTACGTACCTCAAGTCGTTGGTATACGGTGGTGCGTTCACACGAGTGTACAGTTTTCGGCAACTTGTGCATTCCCTGGTAACACCCATACGAGCCGCCACTGGCGTCTAGAAATGCTTCACGTGAAAAGGGTGATCGAATGAGGCATGTAGGATGGTCCATTATAGTTCTGCTTGCTGAAGGCGTGTAGGTTTTCCAAGTCTTTTTACCTATACACAGCGATCTGCTACATGCCCCAACAGTTCTGTATTTATCTTACAGCAGACATTTCCTGATTACAATTCATCCACAGGGGGCTGTTTCAAGAGCACAAAATGCATGGTACAAACAGAAACACTAAATTAAATCTTCAACTAGAACTCGAAAAAATTACTAAATGTTATTCGTTATCAGGTGTTATTTATAGTTGTTAAATGTTAAAACAACAGAAGTTCTGCTCTCTGCTTTGAAGTCAGTGAAGTCGGCGCTCTTTGTGCTTAAAAGTAGACGTTATTTTTTAAAACATTTTGAATTTTTCTTAGTTCATTCTTTGCGTTGACATGAAAAATAATGGTGATAAAATGTATGTGAGCATTTCGTGAAACTATTTTATTAATCGTATTACGGGAAGAATCCTTAACAGTTTCTTTTTTGCGCGATAAATCATACATCCGCCAAGACTCGCGACATTTTTAAGCGAGGACACAGGTGTAATTAATTTATTACAACTTCAGAATGTCATGAAGGCAATCTACTTCAAAATGTCTCGTGTTATGAGCCAGTTTTTCAAATTTTAAACCTGAGACGTACTGATAAGTTAAATTAGACTGCAGCCCGTGTTATCCATGGGTAAGAATCAGAATAGTTTACAGACCACCTCTCCTACGACTACAATAAATGCCAAATATGAAATAAAACAGTGAGTTACGATAGTTTTTCTAAACATGTACGAATAAATGTTTGTTTGGGAGCTACAATGCCACAGACAGACACAGTCATCAAATTTATAACACCCCTCCAAAAATGTTACCATTTACATTTTTAATCGTCGTACTTTCAAAGAAATTTTATTTTTTGTATTTCTGCATTACTCGCATATTTCGCAATAGTGACTTAGTCTACACAAATATTTAATGATGTAGCAGATGCAACAAACTAATTTCTTTCGAATATGAACTATGAGGTTTCAGGTTATGGTGTCGAGAAAATCCACCAAACTAACCAACCATTTTTGTTGTAACTTTGATGCAAGTTACACTAATTATTAAAAAATGCATTTGCAAATAAAATTATGTATTTTTAAATTATGTCTCAAATAGATTGTGCAAAATATATCTACATGATATCTTTATTTGTAGAATTATTGTCTTCGTTTGCTGTATAATTCACACCAAAGGTTTTTTGTTTCAGGATTCCAAGAGTGAAAATTATCATCTCCGCACGTACGACCTGTCGTCCCGGATGTCACAAAGGGAGGAAAAATATGAGAAATCAGCACTTTTTCTGACTATACTCCAAAGCAGCGACGTTTTGGTAATGAGGGTAGTAATAAACATTGGGGTCGCTGTGACAGCCAGGCTCAGTTATTTCTCGTCGACTGCAACATCCTTACCCCTTATTCGTGCTTTCCCCCTTCCAAACTCACACCCTCTTTACCACTCCTCCCCTCCCCTGACAGGCGGGGGAGGTCGCGCACAAAACGCGTGCGTAAGCACTGTCATTTATAATGACCTCGTAAAATGTTCGCTTTCACCTCTTAATTGACAAGTTCGCCGCAACGTGGCGTCACTGTGCCAACTCTAGTCCCTCCCCTCACTACCCCTCTCTTATCATCCCCCTTCCCCTTTCAACCGGCAAGCTCCGAGCGAAACCCGCATATTGACACATTGTTAGACCAGAAGACCGTTACATTTTTGACACGAGAGTCAGTTGGGACGTTCTAGTTTGTGTGCTCGTCTCGCTGGCAAGTCACGGATGGTACCAACGAGCTGAGCAGGGAGGGGGAACAACGAACAAAAAAAAAAGCTCAACTCGATAAACTGAACTAATCAATGACTATATAAAATGCGCATACATTTATTGGCATTTTACGATACGATATATAATATCTCACGAGTTGAAAATTGGACGTATTTTGTTCCCTGGTTATTGGGAAATTTAATTGCATTGGATACATAATTGTTAAAAATTTCATGAACTGTTTTTGTACTATACAGATTTACAAAACATATATATCGTGTTTATGTATAACAGTGGTTATTTTTCTGGGATTTAAATAATATTATTCACGATTAAAACTTAATTTCTTAATGTGGACTGCCGCTTAAAACTCTGATCCTAATTTTCACCATATATATTTCAATTGCACACACATCTGCCTATAAAAATTAAGTGAGACTATTCAAATAAAATGTTACGAAAAGTAAATCATTTTTGTGTGAGCATCGAAATAACTTTTACAATTAACTGAATCTTACAACGTATTTTAATATTACTACTTTTTAAGTCTAAATATATCCGCCATCACGGTAAACGGACGTGTGTTCTGAAAACAATACTTGCGGATATAAATTGGTGAAATAGCCTATTCTCAATTCGTTTACTTTTTTAATATGTCAACTCGGTACTTACATACGTTACCTGAAATTCACTTTTTGAGCACTGTCAGTTAACTCTGTACAATGCAACGGTAGGTATATGTTTTTTTTTTTTTGCCAATGTAATTTGCCATTTCATTAGACTGATTAAAATCCCAGTTCACAATAAACAAGCTCGAAAAATAACTACTAAATGCAGCCAGTATCTCATTACACTATCGCAGTTCATAAACGAAATAGTGTCAGAAATCCGTAAAACTCACTCTACGTCTAACGCCAATTCATTAAATTGCAAGATAGCGTAGTGATATTTACAAATGCCTAAAATTTATGAATAAAAAGCCAGTGCAATATTTTACAAAAACTATTTCAATAAATTGTTTCATATTATTTTTATATTTAGGTAACATAAATATTTAACCTTAACAGATCGTTGAGAAGTTTAGATAAGGTAATTAGCATACACTTGAAATCGTTTTAAATATTTTTTCCGTATAATAATCATCAGGATGGTTTATTTTTTATTTGAAATGCGTAACATGTTGTTTTTGTTTCTTCTCCTTTCTAATCTCCCAATTCGTATTTTTTTTCTTTATTCGAACGACACCACCGAATTAATATTTAACTTTTGTGACTTCATAAAATTTAAGAAATGGTTGTAAACATTCTTCACTTCAGTTTCCTCATTAACTTCAGTGGGTTTCATGTTTATATTTCTGTGTCAACTATTCTATTCTTTAGCTAAATCGTCTGAAATTTTTATTTATATATTTATTATGTGTGTATATTATAAAAAAATATTTTGTAAATTTCTCAATAGTTAAATGAGCATCAACTAAACTCTTAACAATAGTATATATTTTTTAAAAAGATAAATCCATAAGAAAGTAAGTAAATAATCATAATTGCCCTAATTGAAAAATACTATCATTTTTTTTATATATATTGGTAAGTAGACGAAATATACATGAAATATTTCTCCCATGCTTTTTCTCAACTTGTTAGCTAACTAGTGACAAGCAATAGTTCTAAACTGATTGTTTTAAATTTTATAATTTATTAATTATTTCTTTAACGAAAAAACGAATACTGATTAATTAAGTGACATAATCAGTATCATAGTTTGACTCAATTAAATTCTTAATTCTGCGATTTTTTTATAGCTGCATAGGCGTTCATATAATTAAAGCAAAAACATTTCTAAGTTGAGTTAGTAAATTAGTTTCAGTTGTGAAGTACCTAAAGATGTAATCTTTTTGAACCCTAATCATTAAGCAGTAACATTATTTTATCTTGATTATAGATATAATTGTTAATTAATAATTATTATCGTTTATTTCTTTCTTTGTTTACCTTTTCAGATAACATGTGTAATAATTGATTGTTGCAACCCAAGTACTTCATACGTAAATTGTATATCATAATATCTTTTATTTACTGCATTTCTTATAGGCACTCATCTAAACCGAAAAGTCTACGATTTTTAAAAGGAACATAAAATTCTGCATAACTGAAAACAGTATCGATCGGGGATTTTCCAAATATGTCCATATTTTAAGAACAAATAAATCATAAAACGAGACATATCTTATCGGAAAAAGTTATAAAACATTTTAATATTGATTCCAAAAAAAAAATTAGTACGAAATTTCTAACATGAATACAACTGCATTTGCAGAAATATTCAAAACAATAAACATCTTGTCTTGTTCAAAATAGTCAACTCAGAGCTTAAAGAACTTTGAAACATTAATTTCAAAACTTTTAAAATTTTACTAAGTTGCTATTAATAAAGAGCCAGTGTGACTTCCTCATTCGAATGCTCAGCTGTCTCTTTCATTTCAAAACTTGTTTTAATTAATAAAAATTAATTAAAATCAAATAAACTTTTCGCATTTTTAACTAGATGTTAATCATCAAAATAGTGGTAATGTAATGATTCTGATTTTGAGTAAGGAAATGACTCTTCTCATTTTTTAGTTTTAAAAACTCTTATTTATATTTACTTTTCCGAAAAAGATATTTTGAAGGGGCTAAAATTGAGTACTCGTAGATAAGTACGATGTTTTTTTTTATTATTATTTGCACTTACAGTTTCTTCGCACATAAATAAAACTAAAATGAACTAATTTAGTGGTCGAAAATTAAACAGATCTTAAGTACTCTTAAAAGTAAAATATCATCGTAAGAGATTGTAAGTATTCCGTTTCAAATTTTCGAATTACTGATACTTAAAATAAAATAATTTGTTGTATCTTAAATGAGGGATATAAAGTTATACTTCCGTTTGATTATGTAAAGGAATGTTTTGAAGATACCATAAAAACAACAAATCAAAAACAAATATTTGTAATTTATGGTGGACTAAAAGAATCAAAATATGGAACTTTTGCACTTAATATATAAATAACCCGGAAATAATGGTTAAACTTACTAAAATGTTATTTCTTATAATAATTAATCAAAAACCATCTAAAAACAGTCGTGTTGGTATGTTACATACCTTCGTGATTAGGAGCAATAACTAAACATAATCGTTGTGCATGCAAGGTACTACTGTACCTTGCACAGCAATTGTCCATACAGAACGTTTCGCAGCATCAATCTTTTCTGAAGCATTAAAATGTTCAACAAACAAGTACCGTATTGTGTTTCGTGAGTATGTTAAGGTCAGTTAGTATGTGGAAAAAAAAAATAACAAAACATTTCGTTTTTGAAGACTTGTTTTACTGAAGGTGTTCAGAATTTGCACCGTTACATTGAATGCAAGTACTGCATCTCGCACATGTCCGAAAATACCGTCCGTATTTTGTATCTCTGCAGCAGCAACGACTATGCGGACAATTATGTATATTTGTGACTCTACTGTCGAGCTGTAAATCAACTCTTTCATATGACATAAAAAGAACTAATCTAGCTGGTTTAAATGAAGGGATCTTGCTGGGCAGGTAATTGGTCCGTTTTGCCCAATCCACCTATCTCGATACGTCTGATTTAAGTAATTCTGCGTTACGCGAGCATAGTGGGCAGGCTCTCCGTCTTGCTGTAGCCACAGAATATTTAGGAATACAGAAGTGAAATAGTCAGCAGGAAGGCGAACTCAGTCACACACGCCAGTAAAATGGCTTCCCTGGCCAGCAACATGGCGGAAACACCTACTGCCAATCAGAGTAAGGCAGCTGCTCTGCTAGTCGGCAGCCAGGCCAATAGGAAACCTGTAGTAACATGCAGGAGCCAAACAGACACGGGGCTGGAGTCTACAGCCTCGGGCAGCCAATAAGCGGCCAAGTTCGCCTATATCAAACGAGCCGCCACGTCATTTCACGTCTGTATTACTATTTAGTCTGTGCTGTAGCCATGTGTTTGCTCTTACATTCAAGGGAACATCTTCAAGTATCTCTGGCAGAACATCCCTCAAAAAAATTAAGTAATTGTGGCCGGTCAAACGTTCTCGTAAAACGTAGGGTCCTATTATATAGTTTCCTAAAGTATCAGCCCATGTGTTGGCGTTACATTTGTATCGACGAGCATGCTCGAACGTTACATGTGAGTTAGCATCGGAAGAATAAATGCTACTTTTTGTTTTGACTATCCTTTCTTCATCGAATGTGGTCTCATCGGTAATCATTACCACTGAAGAAAACTAAGTTTCGTTGGTACCGTTGAAGATATTCTCTACAGAATGTGATCCGAGGTGCATAGTCCATTTCGTACAACTCGGTACTTTAGTTTTGTGGTAGTCTCTGAGGTTTTCACGTTCCAACACTTGTCATACCAAGAAGTGTGAAACTCGTACTTTGGTCGCGATACGTAGTGTACTTATTTCAGAGTTCTGCTCTACTCGAACCAACGCGTCTTCCTCCGCTTGGTTTGTGAAAACCGGACGACGCTCAACATCGTGACGGCCGATATGATTATCGATAGAGGTACGTCAATTTCGCGGATTCATCTGGCAACAGCCTAGGCTTGTCAGTCCTGTACACGAACTGGCCACAATCGATTATCTATGTGTTTATAACCGTACAAGCAGGTAGCAAGCGATAGCACTTCGCATTATTTCCTTATTTACTACTGGCTTGCAGTAGTCAAACGCGTTTCGTAACAGCCGCTAGCAAGTCACAGACATGACAATGAAGTATACATAATTGGCGTTTAACCTGACCTGGAATGTATAGGCATGCGAAATTTACGTACCTCTAATTATGGATCGTACAAATCAGTAAGTAGTACACAAACATAACCCCAACGACTCAGAATACGCAATAAATTTTAAATGGTCTGACATTAACTACAACAGAACTGGTGAAATGTTTACTGACATTAGTGTTAATAAACTCACAAAGCTTTTTATGCAAGTAACATGCTGCGAAAACAAAACATGCTATCCATTTTTATGGTACAGTGTTTTATGTGTTTAAAACATGTTGAAGCAACGAACTAAACACATGTGTATAATTTCAAAGCAGAGATCACAAAACGTCAGAGGACACACTGCACCAAACCTCGGCAAACGTTATGTTTAGTGATGATGGTTTATCGCGGGAAAATTTGACTGTTTGCTGTGTTTCAACTCACGTTCAGCTCATCAGAGGATTACTGGCTTTCACTTGTACGTGGAGCTGTTGCCCTATTTGACAGAGCTAATAAGAATCCCTGGATTTAGTTTCTCGGTCATACTCCATTGCGATGTAGATGACTGTCAAAGAAAACTAAAGAGCCCAGTCATTCACTCCCATTACACAGTTCTTTCAAAGATCTTATCAATGTCCGGTATGGACCCGGCATGCATATTTCTCTGACCCCAGTCATTCACTCCCATTGCACAGTTCTTCCAAAGATCATATCAATGTCCGGTATGGACCCGGTATGCATATTTCTCTACCCAGTCATTCACTCCCATTGCATAGTTCTTCCAAAGATCATATCAATGTCCGGTATGGACCCGGCATGCATATTTCTCTGACCCCAGTCATTCACTCCCATTACACAGTTCTTTCAAAGATCATATCAATGTCCGGTATGGACCCGGCATGCATATTTCTCTGACCCCAGTCATTCACTACCATTACAATAGACCCGGTATGCATATTTCTCTGAACCCAGTCATTCACTCCCATTGCACAGTTCTTCCAAAGATCATATCAATGTCCGGTATGGACCCGGCATGCATATTTCTCTGACCCCAGTCATTCACTCCCATTACACAGTTCTTTCAAAGATCATATCAATGTCCGGTATGGACCCGG
>PNEQ01043823.1:0-41389 GCA_003012365.1 Medauroidea extradentata
ATGCGGGATTTGTGCCAGACGTTCACATGCGGGAATTGTGCCAGACGTTCACATGCGGGAATTGTGCCAGACGTTCACATGCGGGAATTGTGCCAGACGTTCACATGCGGGAATTGTGCCAGACGTTCACATGCGGGAATTGTGCCAGACGTTCACATGCGGGAATTGTGCCAGACGTTCACATGCGGGAATTGTGCCTGACAATAGGTTTTCTCTGGACTCTCCAGTTTCCTCTTCCCTTCATTCCGGCGCTGCCCCATACTCACTTCATGTTATCACTCTCCAGGGCTAAATACCTCGATGTTGGCCTAAATATCTTCACTCAACAAATAAATAAAAATCAAGAGAAACTTGAAGGTAATAATTCATTTTAATGTAATCTTATCAAAGGTGTTATTACATAAATGCATGGACATCCACAAAACAAATATACGGTGAGAAAAGTATCTTATGGTGTTGAAAGATTTGAGAACCATACAGATACGTTACGGAAATTATTATATTTTACATAAATGCCTATGAATTATGAACTGACAAATATTTTTGCCAAATCAAGTATCTGTTACTTCATTGCTATTTTTCAACATTTATAAATTCAGAAATAAAGTTTTAATTGGTAGTCACTGCTACCATTTCATTGTATTGAAGCAAAGTTAGTAAAAGTTGTTGCAAATGACATTGATATATTAGTCGTTATTTACACTCATATACACCTAACTTACGTCTATATGTTGCAACCAACCACAAAAATTATTGATATTTTGAAGCACTATGCTCTTCTTACACACCATTTTTAAGAAGGACAAGACAACAACTTAAGTTCTGAGTTTAACACATATTTGAATACAAAAGCGTGACCTTTCAATGAATAATTTATAAATACAAAAGGAACTGCAATTATCGCACCGTGGCAAGAAGCGCTAAACTCTCAGTGACTTAGAGGTTAGATTGTTAGTTCAAAACAAGTTAACCATCAACGACATATATATCACAGACCCAGCATGCCGCCCAAAAGTTGAGGTCAATATAACTTCCCGCCGAGATCAGCGATTGTGGTCCGTTTTTGTAAACAGTACCATAAGGATACATACGAGCTTTTTGAAAATGTTTATAAAATGTGTTGCTTACGTCCGTAATATTAATCAGTTAAAGCCTTTCACAAGTAAGCTGCACGGTAAAAAAAAAACTTCCTAAAATGTTTAGGAAGTAATTAACTAAAACGCAGTATGGTACAGCTACCATACTTCGTCTTGTAAATATGCAAACTTTTACAGTTGTTACAATACATGTCCGGTAACTGCAGTATACATTTGACTGTTTAAAAAAAAATTTAGGAGTGCTACCATGGATGTCTGGGGGCCGATTAAATAAAGCTTTTTATGGGTGCATTTACGCAGCTGCAAATTTTGCATTGAAATTATATACTCATGTAATGTCATAGAAAAAGCGTTTAACTTGCTCTGCACTTGCGTTGCGCTGCGTCGGTGCAAATAGCAGGTGGCGATATTTAATTTGCCTCCTGGGAAACAATTCTACCATACCTCCTATACGCACGTGTGGCAAATTTACAAACTATTTTACAGTGTATTTTAACAATTTTGCTGAAGATATTTTAATGTTCTGCTTGAATTTTAAAATAATTAGTTGTGTTTATACACGTGTTGAGTAGCACTAGCTGGATGATTTGTAGATGTGTACTTTTGTTAAATAATGTCTGGTGTTTAAAAGTTAATGTGATTTTACGACACATTTATTTTCTTTGTTTATAATCTGCTCGACTGACGAACTTAAGATTGAAGAAATGGACAGAAATCACGAAATGGGAGTGTTGTGCCGTGTGTGTTCCTTTGCAGCACACAACCGAAAATTGCTCAAAGAAAAATGTTTACGCAACTAAAGTGCCCATAGAAACAGTTTCGTGAATAATGTCTTACCACCAAGTTGAACTCGGCTGGCAGGCAAACATTTGTAAGTATTTGAGTGGTGGTTACTTCGTTACTAATGAGTTTAAAAGTTATCGGCGTCGTGTTTGTAAGTAGTAATCGTAGCTGTGTAAGCAACTCTGATTGTAGCATGTATAATTTAACCGTACTATCTTAATAATAAACAAGATATTTTATATTTGGTTCTGCCAGATGTAAAGGTTTAACATAAATGAACCACCGGATGCAAAAAAAGGATATATTGGAATGAAAATAGTTTAAGCACAGCAGTCTGGCCTAGAAATGAGTATGAAACTGTGTTATTAGGTAAGCACAGTACATACAAAAAGCGATGTGCTTCTGTGTTAATAATATTGTTTAGTGAACATTTGGATTATCAGTGGCATTAGAATAAAAAAAAAAAAAAAGGACACGACTCTTCTCAGTTTAACATTGCTGGTAGGTCTATATCACCAGAAGTGATGCTCAACAATTTTCATATTGGAATATTTTGAGAAATCATTACAGCTTGATGGCTTGGCTATTTCTTGCTTGCAAGGATATTTTTGCTTGCTAAGGGCTGTGCATTTTATCATAGTTTTAAATAAATGAATGTCGCAAATTTGTATTACTGAGTGTTCCCACATACAGTATTTGTGTAATGTAAGTTAAGTTTGTATAAAATTACAAAAAAGAGAAATATTGTTAGGTTTACAGATGGGCTAGGAGTACAAACATACACAGATAGGAAGGGCAAGCTTCAGAAGACAAGTACCTAGACATGATGATGCAGAGTGACTTAGAGTGTAGAAGGCAGATAGAGAGAGTGATTTATAAAGGGAGAAGGACTCTAGGTAAGTAGGGAAGGGTATTGAAGGGTGCTAGTAGTGTAGTGAAGGGAAATGTGTAAATTACAATGGTATGGTATGTTAAGAGTATGCAGCAGAGTGGGACTTGTATTTGGAATTGGAGGTGCGGGAGTTTGAAAAGGTACAATGACGGGCAGGGAGATGGATGAAGGATAAAATGAGAAGACAAGGGCAGGCTGGTGAGGTTGAAGGGAACTTTCGGCCATCTGTGATGTTGAAGGAACTGAGGTGGAACTCATTGAAGATAAGGAATAGAGCGGAAAGGCTGGTCAGGATGTACAGGATGGTGAATGAAGTGGGATGCTGGGGTAAGTTAGGCTTCTTGGTAACTAAGGCACGAGGAAGAGGGAATAATAATAAGGAGATTAAGATGATGTGGAGCATAACAGATTGATGTTGGTAGTCTATGCTTAGGAGGTCGGTGAGGGAGTGGAACATACTTTCGGAGAGGAGTTGGTGAAGGTGAGGGGGTTGGACAGTGGGTTTGGTAGGTAATTAAAGAGTTTACAGTTTTCCATCGTGTAAGTTAAATAGCTGTTATTGTTATTATTATTATTATGCTTGTGTAATGTTAGATTCATGGCAGTATAAATTCACAACCACTTTAATGTTCATACATCACTTCCATTATGTTTTAGGGATTTGTTTCATGACAACGTAAAAGCTAAATGAGCAGAGCACAGTATTGGTTTTGCCTGAGAAAATGTCTATAATAGAAGATAACAAATTAATAGTTTTATTCTAAACAAGTAAAATAATTAGGAACTGCAAGGAAGTGTCTTAAAACATTATTTAACATAAACTGTGTTGTAACATTCTTACAACGTCTTAATGCTTCACAATCCTCAATTAAGTTGTTATACATGTGTGTGAAGTAGAACACTGACCAACAATCACTACGCGAGGATGCAAATGCTTGCCAATTAAAGATTCCAAGTTTGTGCTTTACAAACCATGTTGGTATTTTCTGTGGATATAGCAATCTTGAATAAGCTGATTTGAGCAGTTTTGAGACATATAAAAAAAGTGATTTTAAAAAGCGTAGTTTGTGTGTATACTGAAAATAACAGTTTCATGTAAAAAATAACATTGACCACACAAAACACAGTTTGTGTACTGAGCATGGACTTGTTATAAGAAGGTGTTGTATGTTTGCATGTAGGTACGAGATTTGGAAGTGAGCATATAAAAACATGAAAATAGCAATTATACAGTAATGTTAACTTGGCCAACTTTGTGAGCAAATAGTTGTCTTGATGCGCACTTTATTTTACTGTACTGTGATTTCTTATTTTTATATTAAAGTCACAAAAGGTTTAGTGTGAAATATTTCTCTAGAAACACATCACTATGACAGTACGTTTACGTACAAAGTTCTGTAAAATTACTTTCTAGGACTGCATTATTTTATGCTGACGTCCAAAACCATGTTTATATCAATTTTATCTCTGGTCCTTTCCAAACCTCATAAGCATAACATTCACTCCTACCTCTGTATCACACCATTTTAGCAGGTTTCTGGAGTATAGTATTTAGTGTAGTATAGTTTATTGCATTCATTGCATATTTTTGTGTACATTTTTGCACAATGGTATTGGACAAGTCATCTAGTTCATAAAAGGGGTTTCACAATATATACTGTAACGTAGCTTAATCTTGAATAAGAGTACTACAGTTTTATGTTTGTGAATATTTGATTTACACTATCCGTACATTACATTCTGTATGAATTACTTTTAGCATGTTATAACTTGCCTGTTTTATAAATAAATATTGAAACATTATTTCCAAAAATAAAAATATTGGCCTATGTTCTTATTTCACAGGACTTGCCCCATACAGTTGAGATTGGATGGTGGTACCGCAGTGACATCACAGAGTAGAACATCGGTTCACCCAGTGATAGTAGGCAGTATCTCTGTAGTATTGAAGAAACAAAACTGAAGTACGGTGTTAATGGCAGAATTGACAAAACAACATATTTTTAACAATTTAATTCACCCCATGATCAACACAAAATACTAACAGTCAGGAAAGTGCCAGTATTAATTTGTACAATTGACACAAGAATGCAAAGTGTAGTTGAACATCTGTCACTAAAAGAGTTTCCTAGTTATAGGCATATTTTTATAACTATTTCTATTCTCTGTCATTAAATTCAATATTCAGTTTTCTGTATCAATAAATACTAAACATTATCGCAGATACTGCATTTGTACTACAAATAACTGAATTGTTGGTAGTATAAAAAAGCTTTCAAAGTTGTTGAATTGGATAACTATAGTGTTTCATATTGATCTAATTTCATTTCAATAGGCTTTATGTGCTAAGAGTTATCATTTCCTTAAAGCAGCATGTCCAATTTGAAGGTTCTGTGTTTTAATTTTTGCAGCATAATAAAATCATCGTACCAAACATTTCTATAGCCAGTCATTTTTAAATTACTATTTTTTTTGTGGATTATGTTATCTACTAAATACTGTGTATGTGATGATATAATAAAATTGATTTCTAAGTAATCCCGTTATGAGTGAATTAGCCAGTTGTGATATGTTTCCTCATACCTGCCTTGTTTCCTTCTCTGTTCTGTCAATGGTCTTTACCGAAATGTATGAAACTGGTTATGTAAATTTCTGTTGAGAGAGAGAGAGCAAGGGTCTTGAAGTAAAGCATTATCTGGCCTACACAGTTGCAGTTACCAAATGAGTATGTAGTGCTCAGAGTTAAGTTAAATATGTGTACCAAAAAATTATTTACCAACTGTAGGGTTAAACCTATTTGGAAGACGTTGTAATGAATACCGAAGCGCTACACTAACATCCAGCCACAGACCAGCATATTTTACTTATTTTCAAGCATTTTCCCATTTGATTAGAGTCTACTGTACAAGGATGTGTAGGCCTAATGTCGACAAAACATGTTTATGCAAAATGTAATCTCAAAACCTAGTGTATAATCACTGTGAAAGTAACCTATAACAGAAACAGTCTTCAGGTATGAACACTAGGTTTCTTATCATAACTTATTAATTTAGCCTGCCTATATATTTGGTTCTGTTACGTTCATAAAACATTCAGCGACACTGAAATTAGGCAATTACATAATTTACTTTACAGTGTTAGGGTGATATGTTTGTGTAATACACAATGCCAAATGGTTTCAAGAATATGCTATCCTTATGCAGACTGTCAATAATGATAATAAGATTTTACACTCGCAATTGGCATGCAGACTCCTCCCCATCCCCACAGTGCCGATCCTCCAGTCCCTTCCTAAACCTTCCAGTCCTTTTGCATTCACCAACTCCTCCCGCACTGTATTCACTCCATCACCATCTTCACCAGCATTGACTCTCAACCCCTCTCCATTCTCCTTCACACCCTCTGAATCTTCTCACTGTTGTTTCTTTTTCCCTTAATAGTTCCCCTAGTTAGCTTGCAGGCCAAACTACCCCATCCATCCATTCCGTTCATCACCTTATATAACCTGACAAGTCTTTCCATTCTCCTCCTGAGCCTCAACACCTTCCATTCCAATCCCTTCATAATCATGCTAGGCCTTAAGTTCCTTTCCACCTCACCAGCCTGACCCTGCCTTTTCCACTTATTCACCACCTATTTCTCTGCCCTTCTCTGCACCTTCTCTAGTTCCTGCACCTCCGAGTATGGATCCCACTCCGCGGCTGCATATTCCAATACTGGACGAACCATCATGCAATATGCCATTCCCTTCAATTCACCACTTACTTCCTTCAACACCATCCCGAGCAGTCCGAAAGCCTTTCTTCCCTTCTTAACCACTCTGTCCACCTGCTTTGTCCACCTTAGATCAACCTCTATTACAACACCTAGATACTTATATTCTGTGGATTGTTACTAGATATTGGCCCAATCTCTGCTTTGTTTTGATGTTGTTTTATTTTTATTAACGTCCATTGCATTATACATTTTAATGTTTTATGTCTACGTGTCTATAGTGACTCATGGCACTATACCATTTCAGGCCATTCTAGGTACCTTTCCGCAACAACAAATTAAATATTCCTTTAACTATCATGTTTTGTCAGGCTTACATTGTTTTCCTCTCGAACTTAAACATTTTCAAAATTTTTTAAGCTTGTGCTGGTCTAGTTAGGCCTGCTATTAAGTGATTAAAAATACAAATCCCGGACTTAAACTTTACACTGTATATGCTGGTAGTATTTTAAAATATTTTTAACATGTTACGACACCAGTTATTCTGCGATTTTTACACATTCGTGCATATTATCTGAGTGGGTATTCGACACAAGGCAATAAACCAATTTTTATTTTTTAAAGAACCTATTTAAAATATACACACAATAGAATCTTCATTTTATTTGTGCTACTTAGTATTCTGACTTGAAATTGGGGATGTGGATTGTAAACAGGCAACTGAACACTTTATTACATATAAAATACATAAGATTCCGCACGAACTGCCATAAGATCAGATGCAATAACAATCCCGAGCGGGCAACAATCAGCTGATTTGTTTTGGCCTCCAGCCGTCGTACAGCGAGCATAGTGGAACCTGGGTCTATCGATCTATGTCGTTGTTAAACCAACAACCAATGGTGCAGGACGTCCTTTTGCATATACCTGCAAGTGCAAGGTTGGCTGGAAAACAATAATACAAAATACAAACTGGAGGTGGGATATACGGCATAGGCATCTGAATCTTGTAAAATTTTCGCTTCAACCTTTGACGAACTTCTAACCCTTGCCTGTGAGAGAGGATGTCTAAACTAATTAATGAGTCCTCTATGTTCTTCTATATGCGATCACTGCAGAAGAAATGTTTGTAGGAATATATTCTGGAGATTAATCAACTGGTAATCTACTGGATAGAGTTACATTACCAAATAAGGTAACAATTTCGAGGAGGAAATGTTGAGACCGTTACTGTCTGCTGATCCAACTTAAATTGAGGAGCAAACATTCAAAACCAGACATGTCCAAAATCCCGAAAAGAATAATATGCCCTTTCTAAATAAACAAGATGTTACATACGATTATAAACTCAGGCTCCATGAAAAAAAAACACATGTCTTATTGAAATCGGTATGTTTATTCTCAGTAAGTACTATAAAATATGATGTTTATTCACGTTTTATACAGTTAGATAAGGTGGACATGTCTGGTTTTGAAAGTTTGATCATCAATTCAAGATTTGCCTGTGTAATTTAAAGGCTATCTACTAAATGTCGTGCTTACAAAAATTGAGATTTAATTTAAAAAAATTTTGTGTTTGTAAAAAATTCAATGCATTATCCACTTCAATGTAGTTAATACGTGTTTACCTGTTTGACACTAAAGCTTTAATTTCGTATTAATTTTCCTACAACAACTACAATATGTTTTACATCTACAATTGTCCATAGTACGTTTAACATTGGGTATCATTTTATTGTTTGCAGTGGAATTTTGTTTACTGTTACAGCGGAACTAATTTAGTTTGTATGTTGAAATTACTGAGAAAAATACAATAAATTACGAAGTTTTGTTCAAAACTCATAATTTACATATCAAAAGATAAAAGTTGTATTATTGTAGTTAAAACCGTTCCAATGTAATGACATCACTTTTACAAAAATGAACACTGCTATGTTTAATTTCAACTTTTATAGACGTCAGGTTTAATTTCAACTTTTATAGAGAGCCCTATATGAATTACAAAGCATAACATGCATTGAAATTTCAAATGTGAAAGGCAACTATGCTACTGCATGACCCATTGCTGTACGAATACTGAAAATACATTTGGCACACTTGTCCTTATATTTACATGAAACTCTAGTTGGATGCTGAGAGACTACTTGTGGAAATTTTGCGTCAAAAATTTACGTGTTACAAATTAGTTTAAGTTAAATCCAAGAGAACTTTGCGGCTCATTGACAGCGAAGTCATTAGAGACGGTGACATAATTTGACACAACTATAGTAACTGAGAAGGAACTGGCCACGACTTTTGTTAAGAAGCTTCATGTGTGGAGTGACTCCATGTAACTATGTAAGGTCGAGATAAGGATGGCTGGAGCTGAGGAATCGAATTAGAGCCTTCCATACAAAGAGTCCAGCTGGTTACTCCTGCGCCACCTCGCTCGGTCGTTGGGTTTTGGCTCTAGCTCTACTATTACACGTCCCACTGTCTGAAAATATTCCCCTCTAAGTAGAAAACAAAACACGCATGGGGTGATCCATGCCAGAGAAGGGAAATGATTACCGACACGCTTTAGCTGGTGAGAGACAAAAGAGGCAGCTAAATTGTCGCTTCCTGAAAGAGCAGTCCTTCGGGAATTTTTCTGGCAGTGACATATTTGGAGGGCTGGCAGAATTATTGCCTCTTTGGAAGGGCGACCCTTCGGAAATCTTCTGACAGTGGTGTATTTCAAGGGCTGTCTAAATTGTTGCCCTCTAGAAAGGCAGCCCTTCCGAATTTTTCTGGCAATGTTGTATTTGATGGGTTGTCTAAATTGTTGCCTCCTGGAAAGACAGCCCTTCGATACTTTTCTGGCAATGGTGTATATGAGAGGTTGTCAAAATTGCTGCCTCTTTAAGGGCAGCCCTTCAGAAGTTTTCTGGCAATGTTGTATTTCAAGGGTTGTCAAAATTGTTGCCCCCTGGAAGGGCAATCCTCAGGAATTTTTATGGCCGTGGCATATTTGAATGGTTGACTGAATTGATGCCTTGTGATAGAACAGCCCTTCGAATTTTTATGCCATGGTGTATTTGAATGGATGTCCGAATTGTTGCCATTTGGAAGGGCAGAACTTCGGATTTTTTCTCGCAGTAGTGTATTTGAAGGTTTGACTGAATTGTTGCCCTTCGGAAGGAGTAATATATACTGATGTAATCGAAAAGAACACAACCTAACTTGGCGAAACCTATCCTACCCTAATCTAACCTAACGAACCTTAAGGTCTTACCTTCCAATAGGCAGCAGTCCTCCCCCGAGAATAATGACTTGATTTAACACAATAACTATCTCAGCGATGCCACTACTAGCATACTTCACTGGTGTATATATATACACATACGGTAACGTTAAAATATTTAGTTAATGGTTACGAGGGTAAGTCCCACAGTCACATGTGTGACAACCAGCCAACTACGCTAGTCTCCATGTAGCCATTAGGAGACAGCAGGAACTGTAACGAACATTACAACCACACATCCACGCCAGTTGTCACAAACAAGTAGTTTTAAAAATAAGTTGAGACATGGAACGTGACTGGCTACAGAAGCCTGTGACCTCTGAACAACGGACGGCAGGCGCGACGACAGATCGACGTGAACCGAAGACAGAGGCCGCGTGACGAACTTGACATCCACTGGCGAAGGGGAGGTGGCGACAGGAAGGCGGAGGAAGGTCACGGCGACGCGAGGAGCTCGTGAGGAATAGCCAAGTGACAGATGCCAATCTCTCGTTGCGAGGGAGAGGCCGCACATTGTCGTCCGTTGTGGCACGTCTCTCCTGGCGTCCACGAGTTTGTTCGCATGCATGTAGACAACTCCTTGGTGCTGTCTGCACCTGCTTCATGTGAACGTGATTGTCTTTAACTATGATATACGAGCTGTCGTCATATTTCTACATAATCATCCATGTATTTGTACGCGTGTATGAAAGACAACCCCCATGTGTCTGTCTACATCTACTTCATGTGTACGTCCGTCCAGTCGTCCATGTGTTTCTTCACTAGTGCAGACAACTTCTTAGTGCCTATCTGTACCTGCTTCACGTGAAAGTTATTGTCCTTCGGTGTATGAACTCTCGTCATAATTGTACATAGCCATCAATGTGTTCACATGCATGTAGGCAATTACTTGGCGTCTGTCTGCATCTGCTTCACATGTATGTTGTCTCCTTCTTTGCTCGCATGTATGAATACAACTTCTTAGTGTCAGTATGCAACTGCTCAAAGTGTATGTCCTTAACTAAAATGTACGAACTGTAGTCAAAATTGTTCATCGCCAACAACGTGTTTCTTCGCATGTATATAGACAACTCCTTGTGTCTGGACTTGCTTCACATGTACATCCTTCTATTGACCACGTGTTTCTTCGCGTTTATGTAGACAACCCTTGTGTTTCTCTGCACCTGCTTCATGTATACGTCATCATGTTGTCCACACGTTTCTTTGGATGTATGTAGGCAACTCCACGTGTATACCAGCACCTGCTTTATATGTACATTCTCCTGTTGTCCACGTGTTTCTTCTGGTTTATGTGGACAACATCTTGGTGTCTGTCTGCATCTGTTTAGTGTGTACATCATCCTGCCATCCATGTGTTTGTTTGTCTGTATGTAGACAACTTCTTGGCATATATGTGCATCCGCTTTGTGCGTACATCATCCTGCCATTCATGTGTATGTTCACCTGTACGTAGACAACTTCTTGGTATCTATGTGCATCTGCTTAGTGTGTACATCATCCTCCCATCCATGTGTATGTTCGCGTGTATGTAGACAACTCCTTGACGTCTATCTGCATCTGCTTAGTGTGTACATCCTCCTGCCATCCACATGTTTGTTTAGTGTGTATGTACTCAATTGCTTGGTGTTTGTCTGCACCTGCTTCACATGAATGTCCTACTATCGTCCAAAATTTTGTGCGTGTGTGTATAGACAACTCCTTGGTAGGCACCTGCTTCATTCATACATGCTTGTCCTTTACTTTGCTGTACAAGCTGTTGTCATAACTGTACATATCAATGAGTTTAACTGATACATTAATATCTTATCATACGTGGTTTAACACACTACTTGACCAGAAGAAGAGTAATAAATATCTAAGCGACAAATAGGACACAAGTTAAGTGAGAAGAAAATAAGAATATTATGGAAAATTTGTTAGTGGAGACTAGTCATGCCTGAGATACAGACATTTGAACTTAATGAATTATGTGGTAGGTTTACAGCAAATGTACAGTAATGTAACTGTGGGCAAACGTCAAGACCATTTACTTCGTGTTTCGTGACATTGCTTGTGTCTCGATTGCACGTAGTATTTTTTTTTCGGACGAAAAACTGCAACAACAATGTATGCCAAATTTAACCTTAGTCGAATAACATAACTACCTGAAAAAAAGATTACAGGTATTGAACACTAAAAACACACATGCACACGACGCAAGTTAAATAAAAGCTTGTAAAAAAAAGATGTGGGAAACAGAATAAGAAAATCTGCCAAACATAGATAACGTCTGTCAAGTTTCCAACACGTAAACATCAGGAGAGTCTATACCGCAGTTTAGAGCCCAGATAGCCATAGTGAGGGGCGAGTCATCTAACCACTAAGTATCGCCCTCTCTTCACAAATACTTCCAAGTAAATACATCTGGTCAATTTATACAATATTTTTAAGTGAACTGGAATTGTTACATAGTTTATATATATTCAAAGGTACAACTGAAATGCTAACCAACAAGGAAAATGATGCAGTTTTGAATAAGCCGGGTTTACAATCCAAAAAATATTGGTTTGCAATTTCCAAACGACCTCTTCAAACGTTATTTGCTCGAGTTTTAAGTTCTAATGTGAAGTATTTCGGGCCACTGGAAAGGTTGTTTGAAGAGCTGAGTGCAGTGATGTCGAAGCAAACAAACTGCACGTGTTGCTGTAACGGCAGGCTTCTCCGCACACAATAACAATAACGGCTGCGTAGTACGCAACACTCGGGGTTATAATGGCCGCCTGGGTGAATGTATTATGCGAGTTCATTGCCTACAAGTGCGGAAGTTGTAAGGGCGACACAGCGCGCGCACGACGCCTCTAGGAGTAATTGAACCGGCCTACAGTCTTCTCACCAACAACTGGCTTCCATGAGACATTCACTGCTGATCCTATCATTTTACTACATAATATTGTTTATAAAGGTGTATTGTACACGTCTAGTTCTTTTAAAATATTCTAAACCAAGATTTTCACATCTCAAAAATGACCACAAAAACATCCATTTCCACCATTTTCGGCAGCGTAAAAATAAATTTCAGAGCTACATGGAGGGCGTGAAGTGGGTATACACTGTGCAACGCTCTTACAATGCTCTTCCTGAGCAGACATGACTAACACACGCTGAGCAGTTTTCAAACAATCTTGTAACGGCCTAGAATCTTCACAACACTCGGCGGCCTGCGACAGACGGCCACCTTAATACAAGCCCTTGTGTGATATTTATTTACCCTTGGAGGCAAATACAAAAGGAAGCACTATGGGTGACACTGGTACACGAAGCAAGAACATTACTGCATAGGCACTGATCGGAGTTTCAATAATAAATAATAAAAAAATAAGGGGCGTCATTTCAGGTTTTTCCAGGGGGGAAGGGGGCAAGATTTTGTTTTCTGACGACAGTGACCTTGTTGCATATTTTTTATTAATTAAGCATGTATAAATTAGATATTTTAATAATAAATTTTCAGTTTTATGTCATTAAGTTAGCATTATTTACATTTAAAAATACAAAAAATACATTTATACACAAAATTTCCAAATCCAGGGGGGGCATTTGCCCCCCCCTCCTGTAGCCCCAAATGAAGACCCTGAAAAAAATACTTTTTTCAGGGTAGCATTGTCTCCACTACATTCACTCTACGGATAAATTTAAAATACTTTTTCGACTTCGTACGTTTTTATTCAAAATTATCACTTTATGTCTTGATCCATCCTGTCCCGCACACAGACACATACAGATAACATACAAACACACACACGAATCTCGAAACCAAGTACAACCTCATCGTGTAATATTAGCTGTTATCTTT
The DNA here is from genome assembly GCA_003012365.1 of Medauroidea extradentata. NCBI lineage: Eukaryota > Metazoa > Arthropoda > Insecta > Phasmatodea > Phasmatidae > Medauroidea > Medauroidea extradentata. The sequence goes on from PNEQ01043823.1 coordinate 13,578, forward strand.
GTAACAAGGAATCACTCTGAATTGTGAAATAATTACTTCACTACGGGAGTAACAAATGTGGATGTTTGGAGTTTGTTGGGAAATGGGGTTGCTAGCTTTACAGCTGCAACAAGCTGTCCAGAAATCGTATCAACAATTTTGGTCTTTCAAACTGTAAACAAGTGCATCTAATATTTTTCATATTTTATGTACCATCTGAGTTTACTTAACGCTTGTCAAAATAATTAGCGTACAGTTCCAGATAAATAAGAGGAAAGGATATAAATAAATAGACAACCATACGAAATGCTTGTATATACAGAAGTATATGCTCGTTATTAACAAGCAACAATGTACGGCATCAGTAAGACAGCACATAATCACACACTACTAATGCAGAAACTGTCCTATAATATATAAATTACTTCACTAAACTGCCAATACTACTGAAAATTCCCGGCGGGAGTGCAACCTTTATGAAAAATTATTAGGGAAACACACACACACACACACATATATATAGCCTATATATATATATATATATATATATATATATATATATATATATATATATATATACAACATTGGCCTAATGTGACTCATGAGGGTGGTAAATAACATCAAAGGTGGAAATTAAAAGTACTTAAATGCACCATAAAATGACAATAAAAAGTAATTAAGAAAATGACACGTGTAGAACAGTGTTTCAGGTTGCCTACCTCCAGACTTTCATACATCTACTCCCAACTGAACACGTGATTTCAGTAGAAACGTCGGGGCTAAATCATGCTCTCAGGCGAGCTTTTTTATTCGTTTCTGCATGCTGAACACTTACATGTCACGTCAAATCGCTGTAAGGATGATCACAATTAGGGGTAACCAACCCCTATTTGATGTACGAAGGGATCTACTTTCTGTAATATTATGTTCTGTGGTTACTTGTCTTCACACAACTCAACTGTCTATAAAAATAAATTTTTTAAAAAATTTGCACGTTATTTTATCGCGTGCGTTTCAAATATCCACCATCAAGACCATCCCAAAACTTCACGAATCACGAGTCCCAATGTTGCATATATGTTACCCTCATTATTTGTCCTCAAGTCTACACTTTCATCAGGTTAGCATATATTAAAAATTCATTCTGTAAACGAAAAATAGTTATTTTCCTGACTAACGTTTCGAATTAGGACATATGAGTCCAAACTTAACTGCTAGATTTTAGAAAGAAAGTGGAGTTTGTTTTGGCTTCATATAACTATAAATTTAGCACTAACCAAAACTGTCATCCATTAAAGCACGTTCCATTAAAAACCATCACCAAGATCCACAGACATTATCTTGGCATCCTCGACCTCTGAGGTAGTATTTACGTCGATTAGACTTGTTTACTCGCGTCATCTTCTGACAGATAGCCGAGTACAGCGTATATTCTCGGGATAGCACGAAGAAGGAAAACAGGAGAAGGCTCGCAGACACGATACTGGAGCTACTACCTCGTAACAGATTCGTACAACTTTGTTTCGCCAAGAGAATCTTACCAGCGAGGAAATGTATGTGTATACGCTTCGCTTGATATAAAGGCACGAAGCAAGGTTCACAACATTTCTTATCACATCGGAATACAATAATTTATCCGACCAATAAAAAAAATACCTCGTCCTTGGAACGATACCTAAAGCGATGAGTATGTGTTGACGACGATAGGTGAATGTGTTTTGAAGCTATTTGTTTCTAAACTTTCTTTCACAACACGGTGTGTAGGTAAGACAGCGAGTTCAGTACAGACGTTGTCATACTACTGGACACGAGCACAGGAATTAATAGATGAATCAGCCATGGCCTCTGTTAAGCATCCAAGCATTCGTTTGTAACGATTCCGGGAAACCATGAAGACCCGAAATAAGTATTTTCGGAGGAGGATATCGAACCAAGATCCTTCTGAATGCGGACGTTGGACAGACATTGCACGTCTTGTGTTCGGCTCGACAATGCACGAGCCTCTACTTGTCACGTTGCCTAAAGTTGGTGATTAGAAAGCTGTTCTACAACCCGTGTCGAGAGGAAACGGAAATGAAGAAACCCAACAAACGATGAACTGTGTGAAATGCAAGCAAGCAGGATCGATATTCAGGGTGTGCTCCAAGCGTTTACCGTGGTTAACATCGTGCTTGAAACAATTAGTCGATGATTGCTTTTATATTTCTTTTAGCAGTTGTTAAAGGTACGACATATTGGCGAGACTTGCGTGTGTGTCATTAATACAGTAATACTGAAAGCAATATATTTGTGGTTTTGATGCAGTTCTTTTATTTATACAGGACTTTAAACGGTGACATAATTTTATCCACTGAAATAACGTTGTTGGTATATTTCTAGATAAGCAGTCTAAGAAACTAATTTATACATTTTGAGGGGCCGTAACACATGAAGACATGTTTCTATTAACCGTGCCTTATTTGCAAAACAGAGGATAATTTGAAGTGTTTATATGTACTTGGAATAAGTTCAGCATTTTATCATATAATGAATGAGACGCTACATCACAGCTCATGCGCTAGGCTAAAACTTCAATCAGAGATCAACATATTTCAATAGAAATGTAAGCACGTAGAAAATCACACCTGCAATTAGTTCCGAGTAACAAGCCAGGGTGGTTATGTGTAAACAGGAAGCGCAGGCATTTAAGTACAAAAATAGTTTTATTTATGCAACTTACTTTAACAATAGAATTTAGACAAAAATTTTTAATAAACTTGACAAATTAACAATTATAAACTACTGACGTATTATTTACAGTCTTGCAGGGCTTGCACGACTCTGACCACGGGAGGTATATAGTAGCTGCACGTCTACAACCTCCAGACTGGAAGACCAGAAGCGAATGACGTGAAATGACACCATACAGAAGAAGCAGCGACGGAATGCGGTTGCCGCCAGGATCAAGCGGGGATCAGCAAGGTGGGAGGCGAGTAGTCTGACCACTTGGCTACCGCAGCCCTTCATATAAGACAAACAGAGTACGATGTTACGTAACATTGGTACAACCTAAGTACTTTTTTTCGTTGAATTTACTGAATATAACAATCCCGAATTGCTTGCAAATGTTGTTATGTGTCTGGTTTTCTTGAAAACCTGGTCACTTGACAGAGCAAATCTACATAACACCGGCAGGTTATTAGTTAACACAACAACCTAATGCCCAGTGTTTATGCTGAGAGAGAGAGAGAGAGAGAGAGAGACAGAGAGAAACACATCTGTCCTTACCCAACTGGCCAAGATTACTAACTTCTCTCATTGCGATTATTTTCGCGGAATTTATTTCGGCAAATACAATATCACACGTGCATTAATAAATACCAACACGACATTGAAAATCGATTATAATCGATTGTGGCGCAGTCAATTATTACTTTTATTGGAATAGTGCGATAACACAATGTTCATAATCAGGTTCCTGGGTATTGAATACGAACATATTTTATCGCACTCGACAAAGGCTAACAATGAAAGGCGTTAACAATATATTATAATCGATTACTAATGACGTCGTTGCATTCTGTCATGCGCGCGTGATAAAGTGTTCCGAAACATCGTTAGTGAATTTATCGCAATGCACAGAGGACCCTCGATAGCAAAAGAGACGGGCGGAGGAACGAATACGCATTTAGGATATGCGAACACAGTAGTACAGAGGGCACATACTTCTTTATTGTAGGCCTAACGGGACTAAGTTATGATATAGGAGAAGGAAACAAGGGAAGACTATACTAGTTTAGTAAACAGTAGTAAATATAACTGAAATATTTACCTGGCATTTTGTGTTCATGATATATATATTTCATTAATCTATTCCTACGTTATGAAAAGTAGTTAAGTTTAGATTTTAAGAATTTTGACGCAACTGACATTTAAGCTGTCTCTATACTTAATGTCTGTACATGTTAAAGTATGATAAGAAATTTTAAATATGTCTATACGGACTAGACACTGTATTAGTTCACCCAAGCGGTTTCTACTTAAAAAAAAACTATGGGTTCATGGGTTCTAGACAATTGCAACAAAATTATCATTGATTTTACATACGTACGTTACATTATAATCCACCTTTCAGATATTCCAATATCTTAACAGTAGAAATATTATATGCAGTTTGAGTGTGACAACAACCTCTTGCTATTTTCATACGACTAGAAGGTATTAAGCTGCTTTTGTCATGGGTTTGTCGAACGCATTGAGTATAGTTCAATTGGTTTCCAATCTGTTGGGAATGACGGTTTTCAAATTCAATACTTACAGGCTTATTAGTCGGTGAATATGGCGTTTACGTACTTTGTACCTTACTTTCCATAAGAAATTTCTTACCAGAATTTATCGGTGATTTATGTGAACACAAGTATACAGTATTAGAAATGAACAGGTAGGGGCGTGTTTGATGTGAGTGCTTGTCGGTACTTAGCGCATCTAATGTCCGAGCAACATCCTCATACTATCCCCTAGACGCACATCTCAGTAGTATTACCATACACAGCACAGCCTGTATGAGACATTCCCTCATGACTGTTACCTACTGACGTCAGAGTAAATATTAAGGCGAGTATATAACCTACTTTTACAAGATTCTGCATCAGGTTTTGGGGTGACCTTGACTACTGGAGTGAAGGAGAATGTATAATTTTGAAATTTGATAGCAATATTTAACACATATTCTGTATTACAGCTTATAATTTGATTATGGTTGAGGAGTATATTTATGTTCCTGTAAACGGTAAAAGTTACTACTTTCTAAACACGTGTTAATTTTTTTATCTTTCGGTTAACTTCACCCCAACTGCCGATATTTGGAAATCTATTTAAAACAAATTCTTTTGCTGTATAGATGTATATATACACACGTGTAATGTTCATTAAATGTTATTGCTAAGTAGACTTCATTGTCGAACGTTGAGCAGTTTGCCAATAAACTTGTAGCCTAACTGCCATCTGTGTACACCGCCTGGGCAGGTGGTGTTCGTAAGTACTATCTGACGTAATAAACTGGCCGTAGTTGTGCTTAGCTTTCTCATTAGTGGACTAAAACCTTTATTTTGACTGCCGCCGCTGTATCACAAACATTTTAAAAACTACTTTTGCTTAGGAGATGGATTATAATTATTTTTCAAGGAAAGTTAGAAGAAAATAACAAATAACTATATATCTTCTTAAAAATCGTACGATACGTTATTCAGTAATACAATGAAAAACTACACTGACATATGAATTGGATTAAGATTAAATTGACTCTCCGATAATTAATATCACCCCAAGATATTACATGTTTTAGATGTTTAAAATAACTGTATTCAAAATAATGATGAGAGTTAACAAATCCACTATAGTTCACAGAAACTAAAATGTACGTGTTAGAATAAAGCTACGCCGTCCCTCTCGTACAACTCAGTAGACGTATTTTTTGACGTAGAAATACGAAAATATATACGGAATATAAGCTTAGGCATGTTAAAATTATACATGAAGGTCTAGGTTCCATTTTTAATTCAACACAACACAATTTATCTCTCAACTGAAAATGATTTTTGTTCTATTACGTTTCCGTCCAAAGCGAAAAACCCGGAAATATTCTGAGGGACTGCCATGTCGTAACATTACAGCACTAACACTATCTTTCCTGTCGTTAAGACTCGTGCTCGAGTTTCACTATTTATTGGATCGAGGCAGTAAAATCTAAGCCATATAGGCAAGACTGGTGAGTGTGTAAATAATAATAACTTCTTTATGCATGAGGCGCAAAATAGAGCGCAGTGTTTCCGTTGTAATATTTCTCCCTCTCCTGGCCTTCAAACCTTGACTCTAAAATTATATTTGTCGAAAATATGTCGATAAGTCAAACGAATACATTTCTGCTTATGCTTTACAAATCACGTTGGTATGTTTCTAGATGCAGAAATCTTGAAAAGTCGTTCTTAACCATTTTGAGGGGGCGTCAAATAAGCTTATAATAGAAGTCGTACAGCAAAAAATATACGAGCATAGCTTAATGTGTTTTCTTTTAATATAGACAAAAGATCTCTACTTATAAAAGAGTTCGCTGACTGAATGAATGACATATCAAACTGTAGCCCAAACTGCTGGACCTAAAAACGTAAAATTTTATATGTGTTCTTTTTCGGTCGCAGGCGACAGCAAGAAAGAATATTTTGAAATTCGACACCTAAGGGAGTAAAAAGGATTTCTAAGATTCGTCTACATAGCTCGAACCCGACGGCCCACCATCATGAGTTTTACTTCGATGTGTGAATCATAAAAATGCATGTTAGACAATTGAAGGATTTTTCGAAACCCAGTCTTTAAGGGGATTAAGAGACCTGAAATATGTGTTCCGATTAGTTTTCGATATCTTTCAGGACATAGAGTTTCTTTTTTCCTGCTAAATAATGTTTATGTAAATACCTAAAAGCTAGTTTAAGGATTTTTCAATAGTCGACTCCCAAAAAGGCGGAATGTGTTTTTTGTTAGTAGCCTGTACATCTCAAACCCTATGGGCTATCGTCGTGATTTTTATTTCACTTATATACATATATGAATTTAAAATAAAGGATGTCAAGACGTTTCGAGATTCTTTAATTAAAGGGGCGAAAATACATTAAATGTGTTTTCGACTATTCTTCCATAACTATCGATCCAGCTGAGATATCGAAGTATTGTTTGCCTCAAAATAGTGTTTACGTGAATACTCAAGATATTATTGCAGGATATTTTCCAAATTCAACTCCAAAGAGGTAAAATTGGGGAAAATGTGTTTTTGATTCGTGATCAATATATTTCGATCACACTGAACTTTTAGACAGTAACACGTTTTTCTGTCAAGAATAATGCTTACTTAAATAGGCATCTACCTGAAATGTGGTTTATCGATTTTTTGAAATTGGACACATAAGGTGGTGAAAAGTGATGAAAAGGGAATGTAATGTGTTTTCAATTACTCGCCTATATATCTCGAACTCAACGGGCTATCGTCATGGTTTCCACTTCAATGTGACGCCCAGACAATAGCCTTTACTGTCTTTTTTTTTATACAAACCCTGAGGGGGTGAAAATAAATGCAATGTGTTTTAGATAAATAAATGAGTGCTATCGAACCCGTCGAGATATGGAGTTGATTTCTACTTTTTGATTATGAATACGTAAATGCATACGTAAAAATATTTCAGAACTTTTAAAATCCGAACTCTAAGGGCTATGGAGCAATAAAATATGTTTTAAAATGTATCTCGATTACACTTTGACTCAACGGGTTATCGTCGTGATTTTACCTCAGTTGGAAACTTATACAAATATATTATACCACGTGGTGGTAAGATTTTGCGATATTCGATCACTAAAGTGATGAAAAGGCTTAAAATTAGTTTTCAGTTAACCTAACCATTTGCGATGTTGAGATTTTTTTAATTCAGGAATATGCTAACGTAAATAAGGAAAATAATTTTCTCGGTTTATATACTGTGAAAATAACTCTCAACTACTAGATGGGAAACGTTGTCTTTGTAAACATTTTAAAGAGACTATCCGAAAAAGCAAGTATGGTCATTGAGAAGTAATTTAAAGGACGTTAACATCCTGCAATTATATCGTTACATATGGTTGTACAAACTCTATGTGCCCAGTGACTGAATATTTTATTTATTTTATTGAACTTCCAAAGGTACAACGGTACGCATTGAGGTTCTCGAGGCAGATGAGGCATCATTCCACAGGCCTACCACTTACACCATCTGAATACTCTCGCACATTCAAAGTCTGTTATATATGACCATCGGCGTCGTAAGCATTTGATTTTTTGGGGGGACGTCACTGGTAGAGAAAGTGTACATATAACCTACGTAATAAAGGGGTGTGTAGGAGTCCTCCACCGGGAAATTTTATATTTTAAGGTGCAAAATGCTGCTATTTAAAGAGTTTCTGCATCAAAATATTTAATATACAACTGAAGGAAATCTTAATCTTAAGCTACGAAATTTTTTTTTTTGGGGGGGGGGACGTGTCCCCTCCGTCCTCACCCCCCCCCCCTCGTTTACAACGCCACTGTATATGACTGTAAATAAGGCTCGGGACGGTTAAGATTGGCAGGGACAGACGTAGGACAGTTTTTCACATGGGCAGCTAGCTATAGTTACTTAACCTGCTGTAGAGTAAGCTCAACCTGCAGTTTGGTTATCCTAACACATAATGGCTAGCTACTAATCTGGGGTTACAAAGCGGTTCTTCAATTGAAGCAAATATTCGCTGTTACGAGTAGTACAAGCAGATGCGTTTTACAATTTCTAGAACAAGCACCATTTTTGAGGTAAAAAAAATATAAAAAATACGAGGTTTTAAAATAAATGTAATATATTTCAACGGAAAAACATTTTACGGTTGTACTTGAGATTTGAACACAAAAGGTGAAAACAATTAGAACTAAACAAACAGGGTGTGACCAAATTGGTCACCCCTTTATTCTTTACCATGATTTTAACAGAAAAGGTGAATTCGATTAGAATTTTAAAAAACAGGGTGACAAAATTGGTCACCCCTGTACATTAATATTTAGTGAAATATTTTTCCCAAAAAAATTTTTTTACCAAGAAAATGTCACCCTACAAATTTCTCTCAAAAATTTTCTCAAAGTCATTTTACTATCACGAAAACGTCACGTTAAAAATACCTTTTTTAAGTAACGGAAAAAGTATTATTAGTTTTTTAAAATAAAAAATTAACTAAAAATAAATTATCGTGTAAAAAAGGTTCTTGTTTTTTAAACAAATTAATGAAATTTATTTTATAAATAAAGACGAAAAAACTCGAATAACCAAAATGGAAGCATCACTGAGTATACTAAACGGGAAAAAAATGTTGCAAAAATTTCCTAACTTACAATAGACAAACCATATTTAACAAATAAAACTAAAACAGTAGACAAAAATTTTGCCTTTGAGTTTTATTGAAAATAGCAGACAGTAACGTGAGCGTACTTTATTGCAGAACCACTTTGTTTTTAATTCATGTTTATTTCTCTATGATAATCAATAATTGTATTTTATAGAGCAAAAAACATATCGATTGCAACTTTTGAGTTATTTCTCCGAGGTCAATAATTACTTTTGGGAGTTCTGACACACTTTACTACTTTTCACACTCGCAATTGTCAAATTTCGAAAAATTCCTGAGTTCCGTTTTTAGATATTTATGTAAGCTTCACTATAAAGCAATAACCTCCTCGATATATAAAATGGTTTGGGAGATACGAATGATTACTTGGAAACACATTTGATTTTTTTACAGGCTTTCAAGGACGAATATTGAAGAATCCTGAAATTACGTTTTAGATATTTACGTAAGCTTCATATTACACCAAAACCACCTCGATATCTCAAATGGTTCAGGAGATACGGATGATTAATTGAAATCACGTTTAATTTTTTTACCGGCTTTCAATGACAAATTTTGAAAAACCTACTGTACTTTGTAGAAATTTACATGAGCACCATTATGATGCAAAGACCACCTCGATATCTTAAGTGGTTTAAGAGAATTAGAGGATTTATTGAAAACACATTTAACGGCTTTTCACCGCCTTAATTTCCGAATTTCGAAAATACGAAAAGTTATAAAATATACATTTGCCTAGGCAATGTTTTGAAGTAAAAATATTAACAATATATCATCAGGTCAGAGAGTTATCGAGAATTTCGCGAAAACACGTTTTGTCACTTTTCACTCCTTTAATTTTCAATTTTCAAAAAATCCTTCCTTAGTGGATCCAGCGTTTTGATCTGTGCGTCGATGAGTGAGTGGGGCACTTCATTTTATGTATATAGATTTGGAGGAATGAAAAATTGTGGCCCTGGAACGAATTTCATTCAATTAGATTCGAAAAAATCTGATTTATTTATTTCATTAATATTTCGATAATGATTAGTATATTATTAGGAAAAGATTTTTAACGCAATAAAATATACCAATTAAAAAATATAAAATATAAACATTACAAACAATCATTTATTCGATAGAAAAATTGTTCTATAAATAGAATGTAATGAGGACTAAAGAAAATTCTAGAAATACTTTTATAAACATGATAGATGCCTTAGTAATGGCTTTTAGAACTTTAATCCAATGTATAAGCGTTTGTTTAAGATGTAAAATATCTTGAATAAGTGGCAAATCATGAATATCATAATTAAATTTAAAAAAACTAATTATTTTTCAATAAATTTGAATGTCTAATGACCATTTCTACTATAAAATTCTATTTCAAGTTCGTGAGTTTTTTCGTACGGTTTTAAAACACAAGAGCAGTCAAAATTTAAGCGACAGCTTAAGCAGCAGTCTTTAGATCGTACTATGTCAAATAACTCAAATTTTACATCTTCCCAAATATTTAATTTCATGTCTCCTTTATCGACAGTTATTGTGATGTTGAAATAAACTTTTTCTCCTCGAACAAAACAATTAACGAAATAAAATTATAATCAATATAATGTTTATCGAAGATTTCTATCAGTTGTACAATTTATAAAAAAATATTTAGTATTGTATAATTATGGCTTCATTTCAAATACTGCAGTAATTTCAGTAGAATCAAAGTCAATTAATTTTTCCTTCTCATCTATTATTTCTAACACAATATTTTTCACATCAGCAAAATGCCACTGACTTTTTTTTCTAAGACTTTGTTTTGTGTAAAACCTAAAATTTCACCAACTGAATCTGATTTATCGAACAGCAGATTGAAAATGCATTTAATTTTTACTCTGATCTTAATTTTATCTTCGTCTAATATATTTTATAATTTTCGAATAGTGGTATTGTTGGTGTAACTTTTAACATATATTGACCAGTTGAGATTTCTATTATATTTTCTGCCCCATTTTGATCTAAAAATTATAGCTTGTTATTTTTATGTGTAATGTTTAGTTAGAAATATATGGTATAAAACTGAATTATTCCCACCGAGTGTTCTTCTAATTAAAAAGAATAATGAAGCTTTTTATTTAAGACCGATTTCTTGACTGATAACTTAAATACTTTAGTCATTTATATATAAAAAAAATATGTAATAAATAAAGAGGCATATTGGGATGTAAAAATAAGAATACCTAAAAATATTATTTCAACAAAATTTAATGGAAGATTATAACCTGATGATGCTTGTTACTTGTCGTGGGTTCAAGTTCCTGTGGCAAACGTTGAATACTAAATTACACAAAATTCGCAGCTCCAATTAGGTTTAACAGTTGACAATGTATTGAGAAAACTGTATTGACTGAAGCAAATTCGTTTCAGTTTGATATAAAAGATTAGTTTAATTCAATTCATTATGATATTCCAGATCATGTAATTGTTGGCTTTCAACTAAACAGAAAACAAAATCCAGACAAAAATAGACATGCTTCGATGTTTAATCATTCTTGTGTTAGAAATGTTTCTATTAAAATGGCAGAAACTAAGTTTTTCCAAAATATAATAGGAATTTAGATATATGTGACATAATGTCTGACAAAATGTATATTGTTTATAAAGATTTTAGAAATTCAAAAACTAAATTGGATACTCCTGTTTGTAATAATGAAATGTACTACAATCCAGATAAATTTCTTTTTGATAGACCAAGTTATGTTATTGACAGTGCATATCGAAAAATGTCTTTTGTAAAATATTGAGCTAATCTGAAACTAACGGTAGATTTTGATAAGTTAATCGGAGCTACAACAATTTGAAATGTAATTCCAGGTAGTGAACGGCATCTTCTATATGATATTAGAAGTGATAGAATCACTGAGGAAATTTTGTAAGTTATATTTTCTTAGTATTTTTTAATTCTTAAAATACATATTACTAAAAATTTCAAGAGCTAAACACAGCATCTAAAATATCATAATGAATAAAACACAAAATTTTATTTTGTGCAGATTCAATTCCATTTGTGTCACTAAATTTTTTAATTGATTTACAATATCTGAGTATGACACAGACCGTATTGGACATTTTATATTAAATAATGAAAGATCAAATTTATCAGCTGTAGACATTGAGTTTGTAAATTCACTAAATTCACAGTAAGTCGTGTTTTTAAAAATGTACAACAATCCGTTGGTGTATCTAAAAGCTGAATCCAACTCTTGCTGCAAACCTGGAAAAAGTTTTGAAATTTATCCAAAAATTTTAGCTCTAAATGACCACTCATCCAAATCTATAAAATAAGCGTCATTGTAAAATATAAAATTACTGGCAAAATATGTGTTTACTGCAGTATTTATTTTAGAATTTTGTGGCACACCTAACTCATAAATAGTTTTCAGATAACAAGACACAAGTTGTCAATTAGGATATTCAATAAGATATATATCCGAATCAAAAACAATAAACATTACCATTTCTCCAGAAGGTCTCTGATAAAATCGATGTAAAACTTTCAAAATTATTTAGTAAAAATAGAGTCAACAAGTATTAAGCTGTGGTTTACTAAATATTTTATCTACTAAGTCCACACGTATTTTTGGTATAAAATATACATTACTTGATTAACTATAAAAATGTGTTGATATTTTTTAAATAACACAAATCTATTTCTTTCGTAGGGATTGCTATGCGTGGTTTTTTGACTGGTGGTGGTAAAATTGTGGGTATAATATTGTGAATAGGTGACCTCCCATAAAGACTTTGTATAGCAAAAATATCATCAGTTTGTAATTCTATTCGATCTGGAGAATACGTCGGAAACATATCATACTCGTAAACATTCGAATGATGTTATCCTAAAGTGTGACCAGTTTCATGTTATAATATACTAATTTTTTTTCGTTAGATTTGTCATTGTAATTAAAATACCAATCTTCTTCAGCATCAACACGAATTTCAATTGAACCGGGAATTTGCGAAGGGGATCAAGTCCAATTTTTGAGCAAATCCAGGTTATACGAAATTCCGACTCTCCAAAGAATACTCTTGGCTGTCAGCAACAAAAGAAACCAAGTCCTGTACAAGAAATATGTTAAACGGACTAACCCACGAATGAGCCAATAGTGCAATATTTTGCTTATGATTTACATTATTATTGTTGAAAAATCAGTTTCCATGTGGTTTAGTAGTTTTTTCACTAGCGTATACTGAGGGTTCCAATAATCTACACCAAGGACATTATGATTTATCTGATAGTGTAATATATAACAATGCTTTATGGTTATAAGGCACTGTGTGGTGTGTTTACAAAATATGTTTCTATGAATCATATTAGTTTTTCACTAGAATACACCAACATTGCACTAATATATACTCAAGACATTATGTTTCATGTGCCATTGTTAGAAAGAACGTTAGTTATTTTTTAAAAGGTACCAAGTCTAATAACATTATTAATTTCCAAACAATAAAAGACAAAAGTTTTTCTGTGTCGATTATGTTTCATATTATTCCACAGACACTATAATTTCAAGTTATCCATTTTTGATAACCTGGTTCACTCTCAGATCCACAATAATGTTTTTTGTTGTTTCCCAACAATCTACTCACTTGGACTTGGTCCGTTTTACAAATTCCTTATTCAATTGTTGAACTGCCTGGTTTTGGGAAAAATACATGACCAAGTATTCCTCCTTTTCCATATAATCTGTTAGGGCAATACTGTCCAGAATTTTGAAATACGTGTATGCTTCGTTTGTTTAATATTATTAAATAGGATTTTTTATTATCATGTTTAAATATAATATTAGTATAGTTAACTAAATTAGAAATGCTTCTTGAGTTAAATTAAGTATTTTCGAATTAGCCAAGGCATAATTCCATTTAATAGTTTTTACTGTCAGTTTAGTGTTAGTAGTAGAAAAGTAAAATACGTAATCTAATACACCACATCTTGGAATTTTGATTAATGATAACGTTTCGTTATATATATCACCAGTAATTTGAAAGCAATGATAAGCTTGAAAAATTTAATAGCGTTTGAAATAACAGATGAATTTACCTGGGTAATATCTTGTTCTTGTATTTTCATGTATCCAAAATTATTTAAATAATGTAATACTGTTAGTGTTTGATTTTCACTTCCTGCAAAATTTGTTATAATAAAAAGTGTAACCGCAATCGAAATCATTTTTTTAAGTATTGACATAGAATATTAATACATTATTATATACATTAAAATTTTCACTTCTTTTTAATTTGCTAATGGCCCCACAGGAGTGTATCCATACCATTTTCACCAAGGATACATGTTTTATCATCTTCCGGACTTAATACTTTTTTTCTAGATTCAATTGAAAATAATTCATGTTCTTTGTTTCTTATAAGATTCACATGTTTGTACAATATTAATTTTTTTAATAAACAAAATATAGAATCATAAAATGTTGTTTAATTTTTAACTACACAATTTCAATTATTTTTGCTCCTTTTTTTTTACATTGTCTTCAACAATTATGGCACACATTTTAGATTTCAAGCCAATACATTTTTGCATTATTTTTCCATTATTTTCATTTTTCATTTCGCCAATAACTTTTCTGTTGTTTTTTTTTGTGGCATATTATGAATATTAATTTTTTTCATAATGACTTGAATGAAAATGTTAAATAATTTCTTTTACAACTTCGTAAAAAATAAATTATTTTACATAATATATTTAGGAATCTGCATCTGTATAAAATAATTCAAAATTTTCTCTGTATTTTGGTTTCAAAACATTATAATGAAAATCATACATTAAAATTTTTGATAAATGTAACAAACTCATTCCAACTTAAATTGGTTTATAAAACATAATTTAATTTTTCGCATATGTATTGCAGCTAAAGATTCAGTAAATATAGTTCTATCTTTAATATTTGGTTTCGCAATTAATTTTCCAATTTGTTTGTCAGTTACATGTAATCTAATAACCACTCTATATATTATAGTTTACATAGTTTAAAAAACTGAGTTATTCATTAATTTATAGGAACCATTTTCAAAACATCTTTTGGCATTTGTTCGCATATCTGTGTTTAAATCAATATACTATATCATACAATTTGATTGTTTAAATGTTAAAACTCTGTGTATTTTTTTCAATTTCATTCCTAAAGATAAATATTGTTTCAAATTTCTATAGCGTAAAACATATTTTACTTTTACACATAATGTAGTTAGTATTTTTTTTTTTTTTGTTTTTGAGCATGGAGGCTTTTTATTTTCAGGAGCAAGAGTAAGAGAATTTATGTACGTTGTGTAATCCTTTATGAATAAATAAACATCTAATATACAAATATAACTTGGATCATTTGGTATATTTATCATTTTTTGTTCATAATAATCTAAATCGTGACATCAGCAGTTTAACCATTTAAAATCACTATATGGTAAATATTGTGCAATTGCCCCATCCATATATGTAAAAAATTGTTTGCATCTAAATATTCTAAATATGAATTTCTCATTTTATAATCATAATTTTTCATGTATTCACTATTTCCTTTTGCATAAATTTTACGTTGTGCAATTTCGTCTCTTATTACTTTTCCTATCATTAATATTTTAACATATTCATTCAATAATTCTAATTAAATTTTTGTATGTTTTAACATTGCATCCCAAGCTAACCCTGGTGCAGTGAAATACCAAAATTGATCAAATTTATTTGTTTTTAAACAAACTACTCAACAATTTTTAATTAAATCAGCTAACAATATAACATCAACTATGTTACATAATTTTGCCCATTTGCCAAGATTTTTTATGTTAAATGTATTCCAAACGTTTTGTGCAAATTAATAATCTTCATCAGAAATATCAGTTTTAATTATTGTAAAATGAAATTTTTGGTGGTAATTCCGTTTCATCAAACTTTTCTTCAGAATCCGTATAGTCATTAGGAGAAACACGGTTTTTAAGTAACAAATTCAAGTTGATGTTTTGAAAAATATTTGTAATGTTTTTCATATTTGAAAAATTTTAAATTAAAACTGCTCTTTTACAGCTATCCTTGTGTTTATTAAATTATTTTTCTGAGTTTAAATTTTTTTTACAACAACCAAAAATATAGTTAATTAAGTTGTTAGATAGTAAATCTAAACTAGAAGCCATAAATTTACATGTTTTGTAAAAGAAAAATATTTTTCTTCCTTGTTTGGAATTAAATCAGTTATGTTTTCATTTTCATGATTTCCAAGGTATTTTATAAATAAATGTACATCATATCCAGACAAAACTATAAATGTAAACAGGAACAAGATTTGTATTTTGATAATTTTAATTAAATTTACTATGAGTAGCACCAAGAAATTTTCCAGTAAAGTGATTATGATATTTAACGAAATCTCTTTCATATGTGCCTTTTATAAGATGAATATTAATGGTTTTTCACAAGTACGGCAATTAATTGCATTTTCGTAATATTTTCACCTTTTTTTTTTTTGTAATGGAACCATTGATATATAATTTTTATTTTCAAATTCTATATAATAACAAGCATCTATTTTTCTAATTAACTATCAACATCAGTATATATGCTGGTGTTTTTAAAGAGTAGTTATAATTGTTAAATTTTAATATTTCATGTTTTTTAATTGGGAACTCTATTTTGACACCTTCATGTTCTTTACAAGATTTTTCAAGATATTTAATTTATCTTTGGAAGAAAAATATAGTCAATATTTGTCACAAAGTGATAATTTGTGGCCATATTTTGAAATTTGAGAAGCAATTAATCTTGAAAAAATTTTTATCCAAAAATATTGATCATTATTTTCATTTATAATACCTAAAATATTAATATACTTATCAGTTCTATTTTTCGTAATAGGTAGTGAATAAAATATGTATTCCGTTTTCTTTTGTTTGTTCTTGGCATGCACAAAGACGAATTTTATCTAATTGCATTGGAAATCCTATATATTTTAAAAATTCATTAAATTAATTGTCATACTTTTTTTATAATAACTAACTTTTTCAGGATGAATTTGTACAGGATGAAGAGCTGATAAAACACTCCATAAAAAGCATTTTAGATCATAATTTTTAACGATAGTAACTGCTTATTTTGTTTAATTTTTTTTCTCGTAAATAAATATAAGAACCCCCTTTTAATGTATCATATATATTTATTCTTAAGTCTAAAATAAGTATTTCTTCAAACCACAATTTAGAGCCACCTTTTTCAAATTTTTGCGTATCAGCTAAAATGCTTTCCTTGCAATCTTTGTAATTTGTTTCTAAATCAGTTGTTTTAAAAATATTTTCATATTTAGTTGTAAAAAAACCCATAAACAGTTTGGTTTTCACCATCAAAGATTCTTGAATATAGGGCATGCAAGTTTAAATTTACTTTTAAACTATTATGTTGCTTTAGCACTTCTTTTATTTAGCTTATTACAATTTGTTTTACATCTTCAAGAAACATTTCTGGATCCATTCTATTTTTATAGCATTAATATAATAAGTTTTAATCTGACATCTTCGTCTTCTATGTTTTTTTATTTCTTTCGTGATTTTTTTTTAAAAGCTGATTGTACTCATTTCCATAAATTTCACACTTTACCATAACCTATTCTGGTAACTCTTTTCCTAAACCTTTTATATGTGTTTTGTTAATTTTTCCTTGAGCTTTTTGTAACGTTTATTATAATCCACTTTGCAGGATTCAAATTTTACCGTAACTTTTTTTATGTTTAATTTTTGGTTTATTTTTAAAATAATTTTTTTTAAGGTAATGGGGCAATCTTTTGTAAAGTAAACTTTTTTAATATTTTTAATTTCTTTAATGTACTCAACATTGCATTTTTCGCATATAACGTTAATATTATTTTTATCTTTTTTAGTTGCTATATGTTTTTCTTCACGAGGTTTATAATAATTTTCACAGACATAACACAATACATTAACTTGTGTTTCACGAGTTTTTCAACTCGCTCTTTAAATGTATTTTTTTAAAATTGATATGTGTTCCAAGCATTGTCCATTTTGTCTCTATTTATACAAAAAAAGTCATTAGATCTTTGAAAAAATACAATGTATTTTTTTCGAAACTATAATTTTTTTTCACCACATGTTCTTATTTTAAAAACTAATTTTTCATTACTTTTTAAAAAGTTATCTTTAGGAGTGCCAAAAAAATGTTTCTATTATTTTTTATTTCTATATAAATGGACTCAGCAAAAGATATTGCTGGAAAGTGTTTAACCTGTAAAATTCTTAAATCATATTCTGAATTTCCAAGAAATAAAAACAATAAATATGGTATAGCTTACTTATGTTTATCTTGCAAAAAGATTCAAAATGCTAAAATCTTAGAAAAGTACCGTGTCATTTATGTGACAAATATATTACAAAAGCAGACATGAAAAATTATTTACCTACTAAAAACATAATCAACCTGATGATGAATAATAAAAAAAAATTACTAATAGAAAGTGTTCAGTCTGTAAAGTTGTTAAGCCTAACTCTGAGATTTCAAAATATAAAAACAAATAAAATGGTACCAGTTATGCTTGTTGTTCTTGTAAAAAAATTGGTACCGTAATGCCAAAATGCCAGAAAAATACCATGTTCTTTATGTGAAAAATAAGTTGGGAAAGAAAATATGAAAAAACATTTAAAATTATCATTTCATAAAGATTTAAGAGAAAACAAATTTATTGTTAACTACTAATACTTTAAATTAATTTTTAAAATATCAATTATTTGTTTGTAATATTTAATAATTTAAAAATTTAAAATTAATTTAATGTTTTAGTTAATGTATTCTCACCATAAACTTTATTCTAATTTTTTAAATTAATTTTGAAACACAAAAAATATATTTCCAACAAACTTTATTTTCATGTTTTTCTATAAATTCTTCTGATATTATTCAGCATTATTAAATCCAGTTCCAGTTAACTTCATTATAAAATTGTTCAATAAACTTTTTTGATAATTCTTGACATCGTTGAATAATTTCCCATTCAACTGTATCTTGAAATTTTTCAATAAATGTTTTTGAAAATTTTTGATGTTCTGAAATCTCACACCAGTCAACCTTGAAATATTGCAGTAAAATCTTCAGAAATAATTTTTTGCTAGTAGGAAATAACACCTCCCAGTCAATTATATCTTGAATTTTTTAAATAAAGATTTCTGATAATATTTGACCTCCTGAAGCATACCTCCAGTGCATTTTATGTTGAAATTTTTCAATAAATTCTTCTGATAATTTTGTCATAAAAATCTTCATCTTCCAGTCAATTAAGACTTTGTTAATATAATGAAAAATTGTATTTCTAACTTTTTCATTTGTTGTAAATAAACTATGTAAATCAGTTCTAAGTTTTCGTAAATATTTTCATAAATAAGATGAATACAAAAAAACATGAGCTAGACTATCACATTAAATTTTTTCTTCTAACGCGCTCTTAGTTTTTTATGTTTCTCAATTTTTATCTCTCTATTTATAAAGAATAAAAACATACTTTTTGAAAAATAATAACTTTTTTTAATAAAAATATATAAAATCCCGATTTTTTAAATTTTTAAAACTAATAACACTGTTTCATTATTTTAGTTTTTAAGGAGATGCTTTTTTTTTTCAATTCTAATTGCTTTCACCTTTTCTGCTATAATAATGTTAGAGAAAAATATCGCAATAATATTATAAAAATTTAGGGGTGGGCGAATTATCCCCTCCTGTTTTTTTATTCGAATTGTTTTCATATTTTCTGTTAAAATAATGCTAGAGGAAAAAGGGGTAACCAATTTTGTCACCCCTGTTTTTTTTTTTTTTTTAATTCTAATTGTTTCATTTTTCCTGATAAAATCTCAACTATAATCATACAATTTTTTTCTGTTAAAATATTTAAAAAGACCGTTTTTTTAGTTGTGCTTCAAAAAGGGTGCTTGTCCTAGAACTGGTAAAATGTATCTACTAACACACTCGGGCAATGTCGTGGACGGACTGCTAGCTTATATGAAAACAATTACAGTTCATGTGTTCGTCTTCTATACGGTTCTATACCAGTCAAACAATAGTGAAGAAATTTCAGTAAATTTTGCGTGCACCTAAAAACATTTCTGCAAAAAAAAAATGGACGAAGGAAGGCAAAACGAAGTAGAGAGACAGAACAAGCTACATAAATATTTACTTAACAAATAAACTTAAGTGAGTTATGCATGTACACGTGAAGGTTTCTGCCTATATATATATATATATATATATATATATATATATATATATATATATATATATATATATATATATATATATATATATATATATATATATATATATATATATATGGGGAGTAGGGGACAGAACCTGCTGAAAAAAAAAACTAAAAGCCTTGAGTGAGTTCTGGGTACATTCGCAAAGTTTTCTACCGAAAAAAAAAAACTACTTTTTGGATAGAGGGGAGTTAACATGAGGTATAGGGGCAAAACAGGACACCCGAAAATTTTGATT
The DNA here is from genome assembly GCA_003012365.1 of Medauroidea extradentata. Lineage (NCBI taxonomy): Eukaryota > Metazoa > Arthropoda > Insecta > Phasmatodea > Phasmatidae > Medauroidea > Medauroidea extradentata. The sequence continues at coordinate 34,003 of PNEQ01043823.1, forward strand.
TAATTTTAAATTTATTTGTGATTTGTACGTGCACCCGCGAAGGTTTCTATCATAATATTATACTCTGGAGGAGGTGGGAGGCAAAACGGGATATACAGTAGTAGAACCGGAAATCTAAAAAGTTTTGTGAATTAATTTTCTTTTTCAAAATGTTTGTAAAACGGACATTAATGACCTTTAACATTGTTTTGCCATCTTTAGCACTTTTCACAACTTTTTACTTTCAGAAATACTATCACATCAAAGTGTTCGGGAACCAGCTAGTAGGTAATAAGCAGTGGCGGAGAGAGTTTTGTTTCAAGTTGTGCGGTGCTACGCAGTGAGTATATACAACGCTGAGTTGTGTGTAGAACCATGAGACTAGTACATTCTCTACCCACTAGAGTACACGAGGCAATGCTCTCAGCACTGTGTGTCCCAGCGCGGTGAAGGCGCTATGTTATACTACAACTGCCACGTGCTGACAGCGAGGACTTCTTGCTACTGGCGAGTGGAAACAACTATGTGAGAATACAACACGGGATGGGCTGCTAGGGTGTGTCAGTGTATTAGCGATGTGACAGGGCGACCATGGCCAGCGCGACACGTACAGCTGTGGGCGTGGAACATGAGCGAGGCGTGGTAGGCGCGCGATAGCGTCAGCTTGCTAGGAAGTGATGCAACGTTCGGCAAGGCCAAGGCGGTTCGCGGAATGACCAATGAACTGTGTGATTCATAGCGCTGGGCGGCTGTAGTACCTCCTCTCCTCCCCCCCCCGCACCCCTCCTGGGCTCCTGAGTCTGCCTGCTGTGACCTTGGAGCAGAGAAGGCTCTCCAACTTCTCCCCTACACGTGGCTCTTAAGTCTCCTTGGCTGACCGGAATGCAATATTAATGTTGTTCAAATAATTTTATATCTGTTCGCTCATGGCTTTCCCCAAGCATAATAATCATAGCAGCAAGTGCCTTCTAATAAGATGTTTCCCGCGACGTGATTTGTGCAAAATATGTTTTGACAGGCACTCCTGTTATCATATTAATGTCCCCCCCACCCATTTTTCATTTATCCACTATTTTTTTCATCTTAACATGGTTATACATATTTTTTAAATTGTAAAGGAAAAATACAAAATATGTTATGGAATATTTGTTTTTCTTCTTAATTATTTCTTTTGATTTTCATTATCCTGTAACACGCCATATTATCGCCACCACAATTAATAAGATTGATAGCCACAAAGAGTTACTTAAATGCCATAAACCCCAGATGTAATAATAAATATGTAATGCAACCAATCTTTCCTCTAGCCATCATGTCAGGATGGTGATGAAAGCCAGCCTGTAGTGTTTACATCAAGAAATAAGGGATTTTAGGTATTAAGAAAAACATATAGGATTATGTCAAAGTATAGCCGAAAGAAATGAAATAATTGTGCAATAAATGCAGCAATGGCAGGAAGTTATTGTCCTTTAGGGGTGTGGTCATCTGTTGGAAGCTGGCTCCTGATTGGCCCAACTGAACGAAAGCCTGCAGGGCAAGCGGCGGGAACGTCGGCGATGAAGAGGGGCAAGGCTAGAGTTTTTTTAGTGGTTTTAGGCAGACGTCGTTATGCCGTGCAAGACGGCGCACCGGAGTGCTTCCGCCGGACGTCGTTGGTTGAGGCGTCGAGACGCAGGACAGATGTTTGTGAGTCGCCGACAACGGCGAGCAGGAGTGCCGCCGTCGGGGGTCGATTCAGGCGTCGGGACGCCTTGTAGCAGAGCCATATTCGAGCCGCGTAGTACGGCAGGCCGGGGTGATATCGACGGTTATCTCTGGTTGAAGCGTCGGGATGCCTATGGGTATTATTCAAAAGTATTGCAAAACATTGACGTTAGGTTGATAGACCACTGACTACGCCTTCGCTTACGTTACCTTCAACGTAATCCAAATATAAACATTGCTGAGACTAGTGGACATAAAATAATTCAGTGCAATACCGTAAAATAGTGTAGGATAACTGTCCGCCAGGAGAGGACAGTAATGCCGTGCTACCCGGGTGAAAACAGAACTTTCAATCCTTTCATTCTCCATTCAAACAGCAGAACTATAATTAATCAATTAGTAATTGTAAATAGCAGCGCGTCGCAATCTCTAAAGATCAATTATATAAAAACATATTTTAAAGCGTGTAAGAACGAACTAAAGACATGTTAACACTAAAAGGTTTTTTTTGCTATACATTTTTTTTGAAATAATAAAATCTGTATATATTGACACAGTGGGTGTAAGAATAACAGTTCCTTATATTAATTAATCTTGTAAAACTTCCTTCCTTGTAAACGATATTCCTTGTTTTTTTGCTGACTGAAGGACGAACATACTTTCAGGTGAACTGACTCTGGAACACACAACATAGGAGAAACAGTTGTTCCTCAGATCTACACAAGCCATTTTTAAACTTTGTCCCTGTGGTTTATTAACTATTATGGCATAGCAAACTTTAACGGCAAATTGCAGACGTTTGAACTGAAAGTGTTAGTCTGATTTAATCATAGGTATTCGGGGAACAAAGCTTTCTTCTCCTTGATTCACACCTATGATAATCTTGGCTTCTATTGCATGTTTGTACAAAGTATTCACTTGAAGACTTGTGCCATTGTACAATTTTGGAGGGTTTAGATTTCGCAACAGAATTATTAGAGTACAAACTATGATGCAAAGGATATGAGGTGGTGGGTTATGTGATTGTAAAAACTCTACAGGGAAATGTACAGTATCCTATCCTCGACATCTGTTAGAGACGCTACAAATTCATAATTAATCTGACGAATGTTAGGGTATTAGAGAAGATGAGTAGATCTCAATAAAACAGAACAGGTTTTTCAGATAATATATTTTCCCTTCCTCTTCTACAATATTTCCTTCACCAATAACAAGTAATACTGTAGAAAAAGCCTCAGGTTTTGAGTTATGAGCAAGATGAACACGCATGTTACGCCTCGAAGAAAGGATTTTAACATGAGGCTATTTAATGAATGTATTGATACAGGCTTTAACTTTATCAGCGCGAGTTCCTCGAGGCACAATAGGCAAGGTTTGTCTGAAGTCACCAGCCAAAAGAACTGTGATACCACCCATAATTATTTTTTTAACCCTTAATGTCCTTAAGTGTGTTATTTAAAGCTTCAATGCTTTCCTTATGAGCCAGAGTGCACTCATCCCACACGATAATTTTGGCCTCTCGAAGTACCTGAACCATGTCACTCAGCTTAGAGATGTTACAAAGCGGATAGTCAGAATTATTTATGTTAAAAGGTAACTTGAAGGCAGAGTGAGCCGTCTTACCTCTGTCAATTAAGGTTCTTGCTATACCTGAGGACAGGGGGTGGCCCTGCCTATGGCCATGTATGAGAGCTACGTGGAGCCGTCGTTTTGGGTGTCCCATTATGGCAACCGCCTGTTCCTTAACCAATCGCAATTCGAAAAAGTTCGTAATGATGTTACTCGGTCCAAGCAATTTTACTGTTCAATTTTGTTCCTTTCATCGCTAAGTTGCGCTACTATGAGACATTTTTATTGTTTAGAGGCGCATCGACATAAGTGGCCATAACCTCAAAACGCCTCAGCGCCATGATGGAACACCCCAAAAGCCTGCTTCAACTACGTCACACCAAGCCATCTCCTGACTATTCCTACCTCCATGCCTTAGGAAGCATCTACAACAGCGATATTCCTTCCACTTCGAACTATCGCCAGCTACAAATAGATTAAAATAATTTTACCAGTGCCACCAGGAGTTTCAAGAGGGAACAATTGGCCATTGCCATAATTAACACAGCGAATTATTTCATTATACACTATATTTTGTTCATGATTTAATTTAGAAACATTTGCAGCAACTACTTTGGTCAGCTGAACAGTATCATAAAACTGTTTACACAGGTATTGATGGTTGCCAACAGTGTATCTTTGTCATACTTTTTGTTTAATTTTCACAAGTTTATGCAAAAATTTTATCAACTGTGGAATATTTAATCCATCAGTTTCGGATTGTTGTCAGTTAAAATTGTATGATTGTTTTACCTGACGAAGATACAACAATATCCTCAATAATTATTAGACACTTGTTGTAAACGATGCCTACGACGAACCGGACATCTTCATATTCTCTCTATATTTGCATCCTAATATCTCCTACAAGACATTTTTTGTATTTTCCCCACAATTTCAGGGGATCTTCAACTTGGCAGAAAACCAACATGATTGCAAATAGTTAATGGATTTTATTAGGAGAATCAGAGTTGGAAGCTTCTTCTAGAGTTTGTTCCCAATGTGCATAGTCTTCCAGCAAGCCAAGTGCTCTGCATGCTCCCTGCAATGTAGGATGGAGTACATCTGTTACAGTTTATAATTTCGAAAAATGACGTGGGACCACGAATCTCGTGAAAAGTAAGCATAGGTAGTAGCACTCGGCATTGCTGGGATGTACGGTGTAGGCTCTACCCAAAACCTGATCTTTCTTTACCTCCGAATAACCAGTCACTGACTTCCCATGATTCCTCCTGCATAACCGGTTGTCTTTCCAAACGTAGTAAGCTGGAACTTCACTATATAAAAGGGTATTTGCAAAAGTTTCGACTTTAAATAGCTCAAAAAATGCAAGGAGTGTGGTTTTAGGAAGGTTAGAAATTTTTTCAACACAATTATGTTCCGTAAAATAAACTCTCTGGCCGTTTTTAAGATGAACTGCAAGATGCATAACAGGAGGATACGTGTCATGAATAAGGAAGTAGAACATACACCAGACTTCCTCACAGCTGCTAAAGTATCGTCCAGATTCGTATCTAGTCACCTCATATACATCTTCAACATTGATTGCTGCTTCGTCATGTCCCTTGTTAACATATCAGCAGATATATTTTACGGATATAACCGAATTGCTATACTCGACATTAATATGGGCCGAAAATGTGAGAGAAGGAACTAGGTTGTATGACACACATGTGCTCAGCTACTTACGTAACACTCGGTGAGACAGTAACAAAGACATCACGCATTCCCTTGTCGGAAACCTGGACACAGGTCACAGCAAACAAATACATTAAGGGGATGGACTTCTACTGTGCTAAGAATTAGTTCATTATCTCGGTTGAAAAAAATATATACTTAAATATAACGTAACTATACGACCTAGATGTTTTGAGAATTACTGCTAGAACCATATAAATTTTATAGTCATTACATTCAATTTTATTTCAAATAGTAAACAAAAACTAAATGTAATATTTTTCTATTTATTCCCTTTTAGTACATAAAGGCTTACAAACCACTAAGATAAAAGAAATCGAGTTTTTTGTCTGTCCTACTAAACGGACTTAAGCAATTAATAGCGTTTACTAAACCACATTAGTTTAAGTTTTACTATTCAAATATTGTAGTCAATATTCAATTTTCATAAACCAGAATATGAACATAAATATTATAATTATTTAGAGTTATATGGTGAAGCACATTCTCGGAACATAAAGAACATCTACCAACCGAGCGAAGTGGAGCAGTGGTTAAACAATTGCCTCGTATTCGGGAGGACACGAGTTCGATCCCCGGCTCCGGCCATCCTGATTTATGTTTCCCAGTGTTTTGCTAAGTCACTCCAGGTGAATACTGGGATGATTCCTTAAACACGTCCTGGCCGACTCCTCTCCCCTCTCCCCACAGACCACTACCAAGGTCTAGCGCTGTTCGAGGGCACGTACACGCCAAAATAAATAAATGCCCGATACTCTCAATTTGATACTGGTATTAAAATAAACAATACTTGGATAACTGGTAGACTGACAAAATAAAAGAGTCGTGAGAAATGGAAAATTATAGTCCCTACAGGTGGACTGAATCAATCACAGATAAAAGGAATATCTTCATCTGCGTGTAATTTATATACGAACATAGTAGTAGATATTCTACAAAGTATAAGTGACATCAAAGACATTATTAGGCGTGCATTAAAACAAAAATATTAGTAGACCATAAAACGTATTCAAGACATATGTACGGAGTACTTGAAGGCAGACAGCATAGTGGATTTGTAAGCCTACTTCACAAACAAATTTACCAAAATGGGTAAGAATTGGCAACATTAAATGCACACGAATACTTATACTCAGTCACAATTTTGGTTCTACATTATTTACCAGGCTTAGCTGAACATTACTCAATCAAGAAACTACAATTTATTAGAGTGAGACAGGGAAATTAGCCGACATAAATAACGTGGTTGGACAATCGATATTAATTATGAAGATGGACTCGTCACATTCAGCGTAGTCTATCTAATCAATAGTAAATACTGTAAGGCACGGTGTTTCAGGTACGTCACATTATTTCGATTCAGTTTAGTTTCTGATGTGGTCAGTCGCATGCGGCACTCAACTCTGTACCGAGATATTGTAATCATTTTATATAATGAAGTGGCAATAACTTTCGTTTTACGCAAAGAGGTAAAAACTAATTGAATAAATTGAAAACACGCCTTTTCGTAACGTAACTGGTAACAAATATTTGAATGTGTTCGAAACTGCGCTGAAAAGTGATAAGACAATGAATACTCTCACTCGCTGTTCGTATTTCTGAAGATACTTGGCTTGGCGCCAATCAAACGCTTGCCAGGTGACGATCTTTAAATATTCAGAACGCAAGTTGGCGGCACAGTTCAGTCGGTTTCATACATGATTCTGATCATGATAGGATGTTCTGTTGATAAGTACTATGGACGCCCTCAAGATGAGGAAAGTAATATTTTACACACAATCACTTTCTGGTTTGCTGCTGCTATGTTGGAAGTGTCGTTACTACTGTTGCCTTGTGTGCAAGCTCTCAACTGAGCGAAACAGTCCGAAGTATATGTCGCATAGACAAAATGCTCTTCTCAAGACCTCGGGTCAAGTATCAACATATCAGTTTGTTCCTCACAATCCAGTTATGCGTCATTGTAATTTTTCAGTTTTGTGTTTGCTCTGCTTCATTCCACTTTGAGTACGACGTGAAAAATGTATGGTGTCTTGTCGCGTATATCTCAGACTTTATCCTAAGAATGGGTGTGCTTTTGTATTTGGACATACTTCTGTTGCTTGGGAAGGTCGCTGATCACATCAATCAGGAAGTTCAATATATTTTAAAACTAGGATCCTTCGTTGACGAGCTACATGGAACAGAAACCTTCCAACATACTGTTACAAGTTTGGAGAACACACAAACTTTTAATGTGGGCAAATCCCATGAGTTCTTTGGGATAGAGGTCTTATAATTATAAATAAAAGAGTTAAATTAAGTACTGGATTTAATAGCTCACAAAGCTACGAAATACACAAAACAGTAATCAACTAGAACTCTCACAACACAATTAGTTATGCACACAATTACTCCTGTG